>VYXD01001801.1:121958-214175 GCA_013397195.1 Hylia prasina | reverse complement strand
TTAAGGTTAAGCTATAAATTAAGCTATAAGTTAAGTGTTTCTCCTATGTTACATTTCTAGGCTTAAGCCATAAGCTGAGTTAAAGTACTGTTGAGTGTTGTTAAGCTTTTAGGCAGTGTTCCTTTTCATTCTTGCCCGCGCTTGTCTTTTGTCACACACAGACACACACCCCCTCCTAGATGGTTCTCAGTTTATTTTTGTTTTGATTGCCTGGATTTTGTTTGGTTTTGTTGTTGCTTGCTTTCCCCTGTTGTGCCTTGGCTGTCCTGTAAGTAGTAGAGTGAATCTTGCCTATGAACTTGTCATGCTTAGTTGCTTAATATTAAATCTGACTTGTACTCATACTCTTGTTAGTGATTTTTTTTTAAGCAATCTCACTCTCATTTTTGACACCACCACCTGGAGGTCTTTGGTGCTCCTCTGTGCAGAATATGAGGGTTAGCATGGGCCATTTCTGCTCCCAGGCAGTGCTGGGGACTCAATCCTGGAAAATTTTTTCTATTGCAGCTTTTGTTCTAATCACATTGCCTTTTTTAAGGTGCCAAGGTCTTCCTGACCTGCCTCTAGATAACATGCATCAGGATGGGGTTTTTTCAGGGGCCATTTGGAGAGGCTTGTGTTTCCCCAGCTCAGCCTGGCTTGTTCTAAATACAGTATAGATGGAGACTTAATGTGGGATATTTTTCAGTGCCTGAGGTTAGCCAGTGGGAATGCTCCTTTCATTAGTTTCCTTTATTGTTTGGGCAGTGGGAAAGCTGTAGGCTTGTGCCATAAGAAGCATTGTGCCTCCAAAGCCACTTCAGTCCATGCACAGCACAGGTTTGGAAGTTAGGAAGTGTGTGGCTGAAAGACTGTGGCCTCCCCCACATATCTCGATGGCATCAGGGTACATTTACCATATACCTTTGTGGGTCAGCTGTGCCAGGCCATCAGATCCACACACTCCAATGGATCCCATTGTCCCTTTCCTCTACCTGGCTAGAGGGAGGGCCCCTTAATCCTGGTCGTGGTGCACATTTGGCTCCTCCCGTAAGTATGACCTGGAGAACGCTTAAAGAGGACTGGTCATATCATCATTCCTGTACCACCTGGAGTCTTGGCCACACAAGACCGGAGCAGGATTTACCCTACATGAGCTTCTTACAGTAGCTGTTCCTCTTTTCAATTCATGTACCCAGGCTGCTAAGGAAGACGTGGGCTTTCCATCCTATTTCCTCTTCTTCTCTGTGCTCATGAAGGGAAAACCCTAGATTGCCTCATGGAGTGTACTCTCTCTCCTTGGCTGTGGGATGCCTGCTCCTAATAGCAAAGAGTCTTGTTGGTCCTGGGAAGACATGGAAAATTCCTTCCTTGAGCTCTTCTCTCAGGTTCAGGTGACCCTGTTCAACTTTCTCTTCCAAGCTCCAGATGTGCTCAGCCAGCTTTTTTCCACAGATGAGATTTGGGCCTGTAACTGGGTGGTGACAGTGTCCTCATAGATCCTTAATTTGCTGACCAGTGCACCCACCTTGTCCTCTCCCTCCACTGCAGCATCACTAGGTAAGGGGATTATATCTCTGGTGTGAATTTCAGCCACACCTGTGACATGTGGTGGACACTGTTTGGACTCTTAGGGAATCTCTCACCCTCTGAAAAGATGATCTCCAGCAGTATTAATTCCCTTAGGTATCAGATACATTGGTCCATCGTGCTCCACTTTACATTTGCCAGCAGTCCCTGTCAAAGGCTGAGTTCCCTGTGTTTTCCTGACCCCCTGGCCAATGACCACATCCCGGGACAGCAATCCCAGTTGCCTGGCCTCACTTCTGTCCAGAACGGAATCATTGGCTGCGGTGTCCCAGATGCAGAGCAGCCAGGTCAGGATGGACTCCTGGTGCTTCCCAGGAGGGGAGTTACCACAGCTGAGTCATTGGTGCAGAGAAAAAGAAACACTATGCTGCCCCTCATGGGGTTTGCCTTTTCTTCCTTATCTCATTTAACACCCAGCTTGTAGCCTGAGGCGTGCCCTGGGCAGCTACTGGGAACGACCCATCATTACAGTTTGTCAGACATGGCACTACAGCCTGGGAGAGAGGGGATTGTGTGAGTTCTGGCAATTCAGCCCAAGTGGAAATATGGGTCACACGGTGAGCTCTGGCTATGCCAGCTCTGGAGTCCTGGGGGTACACTCTCTCTTCAAAACACTCCCTTGCTTCCTTTGCAGCTCCACCAAGGCACAGGGCAACCACTCCACAGCTCGTGTCACAGCTGCTCTATTTCCAGTTGAGTTCCTGTGCTGTTGCCAGCGCATATGATTTTATTCACTCTCTCATGTCAGCTGATATTTCTCTTAAACCTATTCATGAATCTTAGAATTACCTGTTGGTGTACGTTTTAGAAAAACAAATTAAGTTTTATGAAAAAGTGGTTTACATGGGCTAAAACCTAAACTTCACTTAAAGTCCTTTCATCTTACTGCCAGGTTTGTAGCTTTATTCGGTTGGCATTTTGTTTGTTATGAGGCTGGATTAGTTGGCGTTAGTCACATCTGCCTTGGCTTTACAGAGACGTCAGTGAATGATGTACAAAGGTAATTACCTATTCACGTTTCTAGTATTAATTATTGGCAGAGATTTAGTTCTCATCTGGAGTTTGATGTCAGATGCCAGAAGCATCACAGTGCATCACCCACTTGTTGCTGAGTTATACTTCTTCAGTATGTTCTTTAAAAAGTCAGAAAGCCCAGTCCTAGGGCATCCAAGAGGTTGTGTCCTCACGCAGGGGCATTAACCTCCAGAGAGAGCACATCTCTGCCTGCAGCAAACTGGTTTGCTTTGTTTGTTCATGACTTTTTGCAAGAAAAATGTGGCTGCTCGTTTGGCAGAGGGCAGGTGTCCCCAGCTGGCAGACACCTCACCTGGCGCTTTGCCTCCCGTGCCATCAGGTGGCACTCCAGGCTCACGCTGCGCTTCGCTCCCTCTGCCGCTGTCTCCAGAGGGCACCGCCAAGGAACAAAAGAATCAGGGCCTGGTTTTACTCCATTTCGAAGAGGAAATGCAGTTAGAAAAAAACCCTCTTATGAAAAATAGATAACCATTTGTGAAGCTGAGTCCCTGCCAGATGCAAGCGAAGTTAAACAAATGCCGAGCAAAGGCATCATCGTGGAGTGTGCCTGCAATCCAAGACTATGAAAAGGGAGGGAAAAGATCTGTTTTTCTGTGTGATTAAAAACTGCACAATGATAAATGAACAGCATATGAAACAGTGCATGGCAAACTTACGAAAAGTGCAGCCTAGCTGATTTGCAGTTCAGCAGGTTTGGCGAATGTTCCTGTTTCTAAGATTTTACAAAATAAGCCTGTCAGCATCAGTCTGCATTGATTTGTTCTGTAGTAAAGTGAGTCCTTTACTATCAGGACACAGTCCTGATGGTGCTGCTGGAGGAAACCCTGTTTCTTTCCTGCATCTTCACATCTCAGATGCAACAAAAAATAGTAATCATGGTTTATCAGAGCTTGAACCTTTTTATTAACTTTCTGTTATCTGCACAACAAGAAACAGAGAAAATCTGTGGAAGACTTTAATAAAAACTGAGGTAGAAGCCATGCTGATTTAAGGGAAAATCTAACTGCAACTCTTGAGATACCCATGGACTATAGTTAACACAAGGACTTGGGAGTGTAGAAAACTTGTGGCAAGATCACACACCAGGTAAAGGCCAATAAGAAAAATTCTGCAATACTGATTTTTTATCTTTTACAAACCAAATAGATAGATGACAGCAGGTTGCTAGAGACGTTTTGTTCTCTTTTTGTAGATGGCAGGATTTTTGTGCAATAATAGCAAGTTTGGCAACAGAAAGGGCCCTGTAAACGTTGCTGTTAACCACAGGAGATAGCAGTGCCTGACAGCAGGAGCTGTGTCATGCTAAATTAGAAAGGGCTTGAACCAAGCCCACAGAGCCCGTAATATCCCGGGAATCAGTGTGTGTCAATCTCAGCATGGCCTGTCTTTATCTGAAATAATTTTGTCACTTTAAAGAGCAAGGCATTTCAACAAAGCATCTCCTCTGAAGTTCCTTTCCCGTTCCTCCCTCCCTATTCATCCTGGTGACAGCAGAGATGTTTCCACGACAACAAGCCATGCTGTTGCCTCAGGTGACAAACTATAACTTCAATAAACAATCACTGAAAATAGCTTCAAACAATTAATTAGGTAATGGCAATGTTATTTTAATAGGGCTTAGATGCTTTGGATGTAGTCTGCAGACCAAGTTCTGATCAAGAATTTGTCTAGAATCAAAGCCAAAGCTGCCATCTGAAGGTCAGGATGGATATCACTGTCTGAATACTATAAGAATCATCTTTTTTAAAAAAATCCTTCAAGACCAAAACATATTCAATCCTGAAGATGCAATGTGAAACAATTCAGGGTTTTTTCAGTTTTGTTGTTTGTTGGGGTTTTTTTGGTTTTGTTGTTGTTTGGTTGATTTTGTTGTTATTGTTTGTTTGTTTTTTAATTTTTAATTTTGTTCAAAGCACATACTGGCATGAATTTACCAACTTGCTCACTGAAGGCAGCCCATGGCTGGAACACTCCCCATGTGTGCCCTTGCACCAGTGTGACAGATGATGAGCCCAGCAATTGGTTTTGCAATAAATGGATTTTTCAGTTTTCTCTTTACAGAAGATGCTTTCCTAGAGTTATAAATGGATGATTAATAAATCTCTCCTAATACTGCTTCTAGTAACAGTTCAATTGATCTTTAATCGTTGTTTAAAAAGTGAATCTCCATGGAGTGCTTCAATCTTATAGCCTGAAGTTTCTCTAGCCCAGGGCAGCTCTTATGTCTAAGCTTCGACGTACACAGTCTTTAAGTGCAGATGCATACACTGAGTACATGCCTGTGCCTTATATCACAGTCCATTGATGAGACTTATTAGCATGAGCCCTCTTTGGGGTTGGTAGTTGCCCTGGCAGAATTTCTTTTTTTGCTTTATTTATGAATTTAAGTTTCTCCAGAATAATCCATCTATGAAGCAAGAGCAAGAAAGACAAGGGCTGCCACCTTTCCCATCCCATCAAGTTTTTGGGCTGTGCAAAGACTTGCCTTTGTAGTGCCAGATGTGCTCCTACTCCCCTCAGAGGCTGGTTATGCATTGTGCTTTTGGGTTAAGTCCTACATTTCTGTGAAAATGTTTTCTGGGATTGGGCCATTGAGGACAATGTAGAATGGAACAGAATGTCCACTAAATACTGGCAAGAAATTTTTTGAGGCAGAAAATGGTGAATTGTCTAAACTAACTTTTGAAGATGTCTTCTTGTTTTTGTTATAGCTTTGTCAGGTCAAGGGTGAAATCCGGGTTTGCTGGATTTGCAGCCATGGTAAGGAGACCTTGAAACAGCTGTTGTATGGGGTGTCCACATAGAGTAGAGAGAGGCCTGACTCCAGTTGTTTGAATCCTTGGAAGAAAAGAACTGAGGGAAACGTGTATCTGAGGACTGATAATTAAGGTACTAGCCAGGAAGGAAAAGATTGGAATTCTAAGCAGGGTATACATCCTGTATCACAGCAACTCCTGTGAAGTGATGACAGCCCTATGCCTATTTCACTCTGAGTTTCCATTGTGGCACTCCTTTATTTCCCCTTGGAAAGTTTTAAAGATCTGGCTTTGGTCCTATGGGCATAAGATCAGTATACAAAACCTCAGGGTTTCTCTGTAAAAAGATGCCTTTTCTCCACTTCTCTTCCTGCAGGAGAGCAAAGGATGTGGGTGTGGGCCAGGACAGCACCCTCTCATTTGTGCAGGGAAGGGAGAAGGTTCACCCAGGTGTCTTTGGCAGGTGGATGTACATAGGGCAGCTGTGTCCCTCATGGGGAATGCTGCACAGGCTTTGTGTCTCGTGCACAACAGCTGCTTCTTTGTGGTGGGTTTTATAATTGAAGGCTTAAACAGTTAAACTGCTTTCTTAATGCATTTGTGGTTGCTAAGATACAACCTCTTCAATTCTGTAGATCTTCCACTTAAAATATAGCACATTGGCAAATGGGGCTTTCCCCTCTGACAGCCCAGGAGATGGGGAGCTGACAGGGCTCTTACCCTTGTGCAGGTGAGAAACTGCTCCTGCAGCCACCTGAGGGGGCTGGGTTTGGTCCAGTGGCGGCAATAACTGGTGGGTTTTACTGACTTCTGGCCACTCTAAGTGTCCAAAGGAGGAGGCTGAAGGGGGAATATGGGGAGTCATATGATGTGTTAGAAGGAAAAGCACAGAGAGAACAGGCAGCACAACACCCTAGGAGAGTGTGTGGGATAAGACTGGGGACTGACTCTGTAGAGGAAGCAAGGGAAATATTTCTGTCCCCTTCTTTAGATAGCCTCAGCCTTCAATTGTCCCTCTCAAGCAAGAATCATCTTCTCTGCTCTTTGGCAATCAAAAGTGGATCTCAGGAGAGTGTGGTTGTGGGACAGGTTTGACAAGACATTGAGGATAAATTGTGCAGGGAGAGATTTCTTGCAGTTCTAGAAAGTGATTAGGAGGTACAGATTTAAAAGTAGCACTAGACGCCTCAAAATTCTTTAGCAATGTTACAATATGGCTACAGTATAAGCAGCTCAAAATATCCAAATATTTTAAAAGGAATCCTTACAAAATATGTGGAGGAAGGTGGTATAAAATAGTGCAGCTTATCTCTCATTTCATGCTAAAGTAAGTCTTTACCTGTGAGGGTTGAAGAGAATATTTTGAACATGTTGACAGGGCTCTATTGATGCAGAAACATCTCTCTGGGTTTGCAGATCAATAGCTGTGAGAAACAGAGAGTGCAGCTGTTCATCCTGGAAAGGTGTTAGCGGAGATGTCAAAGGATAATAATTGAACCAGCAATGTTCTCCTCCCCACCTCTTCCACAAGGCAGTCCAAGATGTGCATAAATTTTCTGTGAGCATCACCTCCTGTATTGCAAATAGATCACAATGATAGGCTTGACACTTAAGGTAGGACACCATTCTCTTTCCAGTCCAAGCTGATGCCTGACTCTCCGCGGTGATCATGACACTTGGCCCAGATCTGGGGCAGCTCTCTGGAATCTCAGTCCAAGGCACCTGATCCTGCTTGTGCTGGGGTGAGAAGCAGGGAAAACTCTGCTTCTTTCTGCACCTTCCCAATAAAGTGAGGAGGAGCCTGGTCCAGAGCACCATGCAGAGCTGCTGGAGGTGTTCAAGCCTCAACAAAGGGAAACAAAAACAAGAACCTGCCAGAGGTGGGGTGTTAGCAGAAGTTATTGACAGTGGGGTATCACTCTGGTGTCTTGCTTGGGCAGCATTTACATTACAGGTATAGAATGGAGGAATATCAACCTACTTTCTTCCAATCTTACACCCAAATCCCAATTTCAGTTTGTTTTTTTTAATATATATAATTTACCGTGATTTCCACCCCCCTCCCCCCCCAGTTGTTTCTCCTGTTTGACAAATGATGACGAAGCCAAAGAAGTGATGGGATTTATGGAGTTCTCTGAGCTAAGTACTCTTCTCCTTGAAGCACAGCCATAGTGCCACATTCACATACCTATTGCCAGCTGAAGAATTTGGTCCTGTATTTAAAGCTGATCTGCTTGGATCAGGCTATTGCATGGGACATGCATGTTAGTAGTATGATTAGTACTAGTTTTAAAACAAGGAGTGGCTGTCCAGGAAACCATCCTGCATGCTTTGATCAAGTCACTGCTGTAGGGTTTATTTGTTTGAGCAGCCATGTTATAAAAACAATGTATAGTGTTGTTATGATAATAGAAATAACTGCTTAATGGAATTGTTGGTTTAAGGATCTTGTCTTACTCAATGACTGCCTCAATTGGCAAATGGCAACACAAGTAATTACTGTACCCTGCCTGGCTGATCCATACTCATGGCAGCTTTCAGAGCTGAGGGAACTGGGGAGTTTATGCAGTGAAGTGCTTCACATGAATTGCTTTGTATCATGGGCCAGATTTAGGATCTACAACTGCCTGAAGAGTTGTTTTCACTTTCACATGAGTAAAAGTTTGATCTTCATCCAACTTGAGAGAGAAGTAAAATAAAATTTCATTGCTAAGAAATGCTTTTTCATGGTGCAGTCTGAGAGCAAACCTTTTCAGAGCTGGCCTGTACAGAATTTCCAGACCATTCAAAAAGCCTAAGAAACATACCCTGTCCCTATAAAATTAAGCCCATTCCAGTAATCCTGGTTCTGCCACATGAGCAAGGTAAGTGACTTTATGCTCTAATTTTAGACTCAATATAATTTGCTGACAACACTGCAAATGGAATATAATTCCTATTGGGAGCGGGAAGAAATTGATAATGATGTTACTGAAAATTGGATATAAAGGCAAACAATCCTTTTACTTGCCCTCTCACTGGGGCAGCCAAAGACTCCAACCAAAGGCTCCAAAAGACTTAAAGCAGGGCAACATCCTGGCTGCAAACAGCAGAAGCAGGTGGCTCATGCCAGTATCTCCCCCAAGCCACAAAGGGTTAAATTGCCTTATGTAGCTACTAAATATGCGTGTGAAAATTTCAAAAACATGCAAGTGAGCCATCTGGCTCCTGCTCCTACTGGGTATTTGGGGATGAAAAGGGAAACTGGAAAGGTAAATAGTGTATTGCTTGATGTGTTGATTTTCAGCTGAGATTTCTGTCTTCAGTGCCTAGTCATATTTGTCCATCTAAATGAGTGGGATTGACTGTGTCTTCCCAAAAAGGAGTGAAAAAAATTAGCATGAAAACTCTGTGAGAGCTGTGTACAGCCACACTCTGCCTCATGTAACAGCTGAGGCAAATTTATTCTGGTCTGCATCCAAGAAAAGGCCTCAACCTCTCAGTGTCTAATTCGTATGTAAGACTGGAGGGAGGCTTCTCACTCCTGCACAAGCAGGATCAGGTGCCTTGGACTGAGATTCCAGAGAGGTGCCCCAGACCTGGGCCAAGTGTCATGATCACCACAGAGAGTCAGGCATCAGCTTGGACTGGAAAGAGAATGGTGTCCTACCTTAAGTGTGTGTGTCAAGCCAGCTTTTTTTTTTGTTTTATGATTACATTTTATTTTCCCCTTTGGTAGAGATTGAGTGGTGGGAGAAGGCAGGCTGCTGCTCTGCTGGTGGCACTCTGGTTTGTCACCTGGGCCAGTATCTGTCTCATTTGGGAGGCCGGCCTGGCTGCATCCCTGACACACTCTCATTGTTGGAAAGCCTCAAACCTGGCCAGTGATGACACTGTTGGAAAATATACCAAGTTTAATTTTTTTTTCTTTTTTGATTTTATAACTTTAGCCAATGTTTACAGAATCACAGGATGAACTAGGTTGGAAAAGACCTTTGATATCAAGTCCAACCTATGTTTGCCTTGGCCCGGGGGAAGGGAATTAGAGTTTCTTTCCAGGGCATTGTTCCACCAGGTGAAGGCCTATTGAGGTTAAGATCTCAACAGACTGGGAGCAACCCAAAAGATAGCCCAAAAGATAACAACCATCAGCAGAACAATGGCCATCAGCAAACATCAAAAAAAATCTACCCCAGACACTGCCCCCGACATGGTTAGAGACACCTGGTCCAGAAAAGACTGATAAGGAAATCAGGGAGTGAGGACCTAATTACATCAGAGGTGAAGAAATCCAGATCCAGTAGGAAACCAAATACTAAGGACTACATAACTTGGAGTCAATGAACATTGAACCAATGAATCTCTATGGGTCATGACTATATAAAGTCTGAAAAATCTGGTAAAATTCATAGGTCATGGAATGATTTTCTCTGCACACCTGGGCAATGTGGGAATGAAATGATTTCTGTTGCACATCCTGGCCAGAACAACATCTTGGCCAGAAATAAAGTAATGCCTTGGTTCTTTAACACTAAAAATGTTGTTGGAGGGCTTTTGTTTTTCCCTTTTGTTTCAGAGACAACACCAATGCCATATTTTACCTGTGATTTTGTGTGTCAATTCACACTGCACACCTCTGATTCCATCTGTAGGAGAGGGAGACTTATGCCTCCTAAAGTCCAGGCTGGGCTATGAGCAAAAGGAAAAGCTGGTCCCGGGACTGAACCTAAAGCATGTCTGCAGCTTTGCTATAGCTGCCCACACTCTTCATCATAGAACACCCTAATCCCACTCATGGCATGTGTTCCCTCCTCCACCTGCTACAACACTTGAGGTTCCCACAGTAGTTTGTCCTCTGAGTCCTGATCACTGTGACTCTTCCTCCTCTGTAAAAGGAGCTGAAACAACTCTTTCCTGCCTTGCTTAAAAATAATCTGTGCCTTGAAGTCATCTATTTATGCCTTTTTTGGTTGTAGTTTTATTGAAAAAGCTGGTATTAACATATTTATATTTTTATTCAACAACAGTTAGCTAATTTGTGCAACACAAAAAATGCAGCCATGAACAACAGCTT
Organism: Hylia prasina; assembly: GCA_013397195.1. Lineage (NCBI taxonomy): Eukaryota > Metazoa > Chordata > Aves > Passeriformes > Sylviidae > Hylia > Hylia prasina. The sequence goes on along the minus strand of VYXD01001801.1, from coordinate 203,762 downwards.
TCAAAACAATCAGATTTACCAACTTTACCATCACTTACTCTACACCACTGAAAGCTCAAACTAAAAAGAGAAAGAAAGTTGGAAACGTTCACAATGACGATGTTAACTTTCCATACATTCAAGAAACCAGGAAACCGATCTGTAACAGTGATGTCAAAGACAGCAACGGAATACTGGTCTTTGAAAGGTTTCTATTTATTTCCTCTATATTTACTTCATGGTATTTTGGTTGGGTATTTAATTAGTTTTATAAAGCTCCAAAGATATATTTGTTTATTTAATTTTAAGATGTTCTTTTTGGTACCCAAAGCTGTAACAGAGTAAGGTACTTCAAATTAAAACCAAAAAATGGTTGCATTAAGATCTGCTTTATAATGTTATCTATAGAATCTTACTTGAGAATGTTAAAAGCTAAATATATGTTTTACAGTATCTCTAGCTGTAAATGCCAATATGAGCTGATAGCAATTTTTTTTTTACTTTTTGAGCTGCAAAGATTAATGTAGGGGGCCAAAAGTCAAAGAAATTGTATGACACCCTTGAAGCAGTAGTTTGGCATTAACAAGTTCTCTATACAGTTTACCACACTCTTAAACCTTTTTACAAGGAAAAAGAAAAGGAAAAGGCAGTTTTGTTAAATTCCGTTAGAATAAATATGTACATATACTGTCCATGCCTGCTACAGCATACAGTATTTTATAAACAAACATTCTTTGTTCCCTTTAAAATCACCCTACACATTTCATACTGTATGTGTTTAGTGTGGCTGGAAACTGGTGCACATGTGTTTGTGCTTCTACACACAAAATATACAGCATTGATCTAGAAAACTTCAGACAGACAGATTTCAGGTGTGGTGTTGAGATGTCATATAAAAGCTCTAGACTTTGTTTTTTTATTTCTTGTAAGCAGATTTTCACCCACCCTTCCCCCAAACCAAAATACAAAAGCATGCAGATCCCTTCATCAGTACATTCTCCACTTACCAAGAAATCAGTGCATAATGGCTTAAAGATTTTTTTTCTGAGGAGTTTTAATATGGGCAGATTTACAGGTCATGTGAATTGTGCTCTTTCATTCATGGTTAGAGTAGGAATCCTTTGGGATATTGAATTTTTGCCAGAGCTGTTAAGGGTGCAGCAAACTCCTGGATTAAGAGGACTTCCTACCCACTGCAGTGTTTCTGTACCATTCCTGCCCTACTTTGTGTGTACTCTCCTTTTCCATTTATGTCACTTATCATTACAGAACAGAGATAGATCTAACAGAATTTCTGTGGAGGAAGGTTTCGTTAGGTTTGGATTTTTCAAATTTTCATGTTTCTCCAGGACTAGCTCTGTCTCCCAGAAGTGGCCTCATTTAAAAGGGTTAAAATTCACTGAGTCGTGCTGCCTCTTGCAGCACCATTCTTTTCACAGTTACAGATACCAGGCATTGCCTGTATTCCCCAAAGGCCAGGATTAACATAACCATTCTGCAAACAACAAACAAGGGACTTTATCAAGTGTCTAGCAGGGATGTAACTTTGTTCCCACTCTAGTTGGTTGCTGCCTTCAAGGAGAGTACTTCCAGCCAAGGTTTCCAGAACTCCAACCCCAAATAGTAGCACGGGTTTGTGTGTGAATTGCCAGGCTGTGTCTGATCAGCCAGTCCCTCCAGGGTTGCAATGCCAAGTTTTTTAATAGTCATCACACAATGGAGATACTACTTATTGTTTTAAACAGAGCAAAGAGAACTGTGGAGAATAAACTTCTTAAAATAAGCTGGCTGAGTAACTATACCAGTCTGTCACTTACTCACTTGGGAAGGTGAAGCACAAAGTAATGTGATAAATAAATAAATAAATAAACATGAGGGGTTTGTAAGGAAGGGAATGGGATGGGTGAGATGGGGCAGCTTTTCACCAGCAGGGATTCTGCTTCCACCTCTAACTCTCATGAGGTCCCTCCAGTGCACCACATGCTCCAAAGGGATGTGGCTATTCATTCTTTCAAACAGGCTTGGCTTAACTGAAAGACAGGAAAACAGCACTGGAAAAAAACCAAACAATCAAGAGATTGGGGCAAAAAGCTCTAACAATGTGGTAAATGCTGTGCACTGCAAAAGCAGGAAGGGCACCAGAACACCACAGTCCTGCAAACCACTGAGACCCTCAAAAGGATAGACAGGAGTTGAGGAGCCTCAGCCCTCCTCAGGAACACTCCTAAACTGAATAAATACCCCTGTTTGTTTAAAGGAACTGATACAGACCACAGTACTGGATTTGCACTCGTGCCTTTTACTCATACAGTTGCAGTGATGGAAAATAATTGGCTTGCCACCAATAATGATACAGGCTGAGGGATGAAAGGATGCAACCTACAAATCCCACCACAGAAGCCACCATTTTTGTGAAGATCACATCCTTCTACAACTCTCAAGAGGCTGGTTTGTAAATATAGAGGGATATTGATAAATCTAGTGCATTTCTGAGTTCACTTTATCCTGAAATATGTACAGATTGTTTGTCGCTGCTATAGCAATGATGTTCTCGGTTGGGTGCCATGCTGTGTGCAAGATCTTCTTAGTAAAGTCCAAACTGTCAACACTGATGTCATCTTTCCTCCGTTTGCCTCCAACGCAGACTCTGCGGGGCTTAAGAATGGCTCGTGGCTTACTGCTCTCCCGGGAAGCCTCCAAGGTGACATCCCGCTTGGTGTTGCGGTCAAACATTCGAAAGAAGTTGTTATATGCTCCTGTCATTATCACACTGCAGAGAGACAGAGAGAGAGCAGTGACACAGGCAGTTAGACAGCAGCTCGTGCAAAGCCTACCAGCACAAGGATCAGGACAGCCGGGATCGACCTCAGGGTGAGCTGTCTTCTGGTTTCAGATGGCAAAGAGCAAGGAAAAAAAAGGGGTTTTCCCAGTATGCCCCAGAATGAAGAGTTTTCTTCTACCTCTGACTTCCCCTCCCACATTATTCAATTACCTCAAATCAGATCCGCTCCCTGACATTATGAGAATCACATCACAAGATAATAAAAGCAACATGTTTTAATAAGTTATTTTTAATTACCCTCCATCTTTTTATGAGTGCTTAAGGATCATACACTTCAGACTTTTTCCCTTTCTCTGGAACTTTACCTTTAATGACAGCTGAGTTTTGCCATGATTCCAGAAATAGTCTAAAAAATTCCCCACATATTTCAAATCTTTAGATACAACAATGGTAAGGTCTAGTACATAATTATATATTTTACAGAGTATTTTGAAGAAGGGTGTTTTGAAAGGTTCTGAAAAATCACATTGAATTTGCATATGTAAATTCTTTCCAGATGAAAGTCTTTTCCTTGCTGAAACCACAGATCTTGCAAGTCCAGGTATCATTAAAATTTGTATCTACAATGCTTCTTAGAAATAAAAACTCTGGTGTCAGGATTCTGGCATCTCTTATATGAAGTTTGAATGAAACATCAAGTCAGGATATATTTCTGGGTCTGGGAGAAAGAGACAGAAAACATACCTCGATCTGTATAAAAATTACCTCATTAATCAGCTAGCAGTTTGAAATAATAGATTGCCAGTTGCTTCATTCCCCTAGTCCCTAGGGGAGGATATTTTGTCACTAACTTTAATGAATTCAGGATTTCATCCATGGCCCTCAGGTTATTGGATTAGCATAATCATAGGTTTCAGAGCCTTGTTTGAAAGCTCATCCCCTGTGAACTTTTCCCATATGTGAAGCCAGGGCCATTCTCTACGCTCCTATCTCAGCCCCAAACAGGGTGGTTTTATTCTGAATTTCCGTTCTGTAAGAGGGTATCCACCCCAAATGGTCACGTCTCCACAGAAAAAGCTGTACAGTTTTAAGACTCAGGCAATCAGTAACTATTTGCCTTTCTAATAGAGCCCAAAAGAACATATTTGACGTGTGTGGCATTAATAAACAAACCTCCATCTCAAATGACAGCTGCTTTCACACTTTGCTGTTGAGGGGGGAATCTGTGTTGAGCAGCAGACTGGCCAGGGAAACATGGAGCATATGGGAGAATATGGGAGAACTCACAGGCAGGAGCCATACTCTCCACCACACAAACACTCTCCAGCTGATTAGATTAGATGCTCCTGGATTCAGGAGTGCCTTTAGTGTGTGCACAGCCTCCAGCCAGAGCTGCCTTGATCTCATCTGGGGCCATTAGGAGTGACTGTAATACAAATGAATGATACTGGAAAAGCACAAATGTGAGCTGTGCCCCTCATGGCTGTGACTACAGCTGGGAGCAGCACGGGCTCCAGAGCTGCTGCAGGGTAACTGGAGTGGATGAGCTGGGTTTGTACACTGGGAATCACTCAGCTCCAGCCTGCTTCCATGTCTGCTGATGGAAGACTGCAGTCTGATGGCAGCTGATCCCACACTGAGCTCTGTGCAGCTCCTCGAGTGCCAAAGGGAGCTGCTGTAAACCAGACAGTGTAGCACAGAGACCCAGCACACCCTGCCCTCGGCAGGAGCTCACCTGCAGCCTTCATCTCATGGAGAGGGGCAGCTCCCTGGAGGTCTGCAGGGGGGATGCACAGGGACATTGTCCACATCCAGCCCTGGCAGGGAGCTCCTTGCTGCTCTCCAGCAGCAGGACATGCCCCTGGTTGCCTGCAGAGAGGTTTCCCTTTCCTTCTGCACTCACAAAAGGCCTGGCGCAGTCCTGCCTAGCAAGGCAAAAATTAACAATCTCACAAGCTAAAAAACAGGAGTCAGTGTGACAGCTTGATAAAATGTGTCCCAGAAGCTGCAGAAAGCCTATTGATCAAGATTAGTGCCCATTTCAGAAATTGAATCAACAGCAGTAAATCAAATGTTTCATTCCTTCCAAATCACCATGTCTTGTCATTACTGCTCCTGCTGTAATGGTTATTTGCAACATGAAAAAGTCGAGGTTATTTCCTATCTCGGCACTAACACACACAATTTGTGATGCAAACAGTCCATCTGTATATTTTCCCCCAGGCAAAATTTTGAAACAGGTTCATAACGCTGGGGCACCCCTGTGCCACAGGCTGCAGAGCTGTGGCTCCCAGGGGAAAGAGGAGCATCCCTCCTGATGGCAGTGGGAACTGTCAGAGAAGCAGTTTTCATGCTGGCAGAGTACCAGTGCACCAAATGCAGAGAGAGGTGTTTGTTAAGGGTCTTATTTTAGAAGGTTTTGCTTGCACTAAAACTGCCTTTACAGTCCATTTGCTTTTTAATTTCTTGAACTCTCACATATTTTTAAAAGTCTGCTTTCTTCAGTTGGATTTACTGCAGTTATTTTTTTAACATATGTAGATGACTACTTTTCATGCTGGCCCTATTTTTCTGCAGTTTAATGGCTCAGTAAAAAACAGCATTATGTAAATGAGAAACTGCCCATTCTTTTCAAGGTCACAAATGCAGATGGATTATAACCTTACCTGCTGCTTAAAGTAATTAAAGAGAGTGAAAACTAGATGCAAACCTGCAATTTTTTCCTGCTCAGGAAAATACAATGTACAATAATGGAGTCTATGTGATAAGGAGGGGTTTTTTTTGAATAGCAGAATATAAATTTTAGCCCAATGTAGGAAGAGCCAATTCCCAGACACTGCTCTGCACAGCAGTGTTACAACAAGGGCTTGCACAAAACCCTTGCAGGAGAGGCTGGTTCAACAAACCAAAGTCCCTCATTCAAAACATCCCACAGTACTTCACAGGTGTGTAAGGCAGCAGCCCAGAAAAGCTCTGTCTAACCACCTCTAATTTTCCTTACAAGGCAGGATTACAAGTTGTGCTACACAAGGTCAGAGGAATCACCATCTCCGCCATGCAGAGGCATTTAGGACGCAGAACACGCTCCAGCGCACCCTGAGGAGCAGTGCACTGATAGCTCTGGCTGGAGCAAAGCTGCAGCCTGACTGCACCAGCTCAAAGCACCACAACTACAGACAGCATGACACAAAAAAGCCCCAAATAAAACATCACACCCCACCTCCTCCCAAACAGACCCCCCAAACCAAACAAAACAAAAAAAAAAAGCAGGGAAAAATCCCAATGGTTGCAGCATGACTACCACTACCTACATTTCACCTGCATTTCACTCTGCAGCCCAGCCAGTGCTCTGGAAGGAGAAGCAACACCCCATACCTGCAGGGCCCTGAATGTATTGACACAACCCCACATTAACCCTCCTGTGCTGCCCCAAGCAGGGAATGTTTTCCTCTCAACACAGGGCTGCTCTGCAGAACAGCTGGAGTATTCTTTGCTCCCTCTGTTCAATCTGTTCCAAGCAAGGTCCAGGCAAATCTTCAGGTATGTGTGTTTGGAGTGACAACACAAAATGCCACAGATCCCTCCTGCCTGCACTGACACTGGGCACGCTTGCTTATCAATGATGTGGTCTGAGGCACCTCACTGCCAAACTTCAGTCCTCACGTGGGGTCACTGGGGCCCAGTCTTATCCCTCCTTTTTTTTTTTAACCAAGAATAACAAATGTATTTTTACAGAAGTTAAAAGGGGAAAGGGCAAAGTCCAGTCCAGAGAAATCCCTACTATTACTGACTTTTCACTCCCTCCCTAGTCACCGTTCTGTTCTCTTTTTCTTCCCCTCCTATTCTGATTCTGCCATTTTCCAGATAGGTTTCCCTTTCCCCTTCTCTTCATTCTCCCTGCTTCTTTCATTTCCATCTATCCTGCTCTACAACTGAAAAAAAAAAACCACCAAAACCCTTATCTGCTTCTCTCTTCCTTTTCCTACCCCTTTCAAATCTTTGTTTTGCTTCTGTAAGTCTGATTGCTTACCTTTTCTTGGTTTACCTTTTCTCCCCCTGCCCTCCAGTCTTGAAGACAACTTGCTTGGCCCCCCAGGTGTTTTGGGTGTATCCCTGCCTTCTTTGGGCTGAAGGCTGGGGAAACAGCAAATCCCCAAGAACCAAAGCTCATTTGGGCAGGAGAGGTAGTTCCCAAATTACCAGAACATTAACTGTACACCTCACATTCAGTTCAGGCTTCTTCACCCTGTGCCACGTTGATCTGGTAGCCAGCAATAATTCAGGTAGGGTCGATTTTTCTAAAAGTAAATTTTCAATCTGTAAAAATGTCTGAAATAAAGGATTTGAGACAAAAAAGTTCTTCCTGTTTGCATTGTAACAGTAATACTCACAAGGAGCAGATGTTTACCTATGGATAATGATTTTATTAAATATGACACCAGCACTGTACTACTGATGTTTAATTTAGGGTCAGAGTTTTAGGGTCTACAGAAGCAACCTCTCAACTACTGATGGCTTTAGCATCTTTAATTATCTTAATACTTTTAATCATCTGAGTCTCGATATTTTGGTTTTGGCAGTGACTTTGTTAAATGAGTTAAATTCAATATGGGATTTTCCCTGCTAAAAAGTTCTGCTTCTCTTGGGTGGTCAACAACCCTACTCTATTTCACCAACTTCAGAGGCATTTTCACCATTTTACTAACCTGCAGTGAGATATTTCACAATATTTTTTAGGCAATGAGATTTCATCAAACATGTCAGTCACTAAGAATTGGCATATCTCTGTATTTCTCTGATTTGTTATTCCCATACGTCAAGCCAACCTCTTAAATGTTATCCATATTGCAGCCATCCTTGCACACAATAGCCTTCATCAAAATCACTCCATTCAGCTGCATTCCTGGATGTCAGGGATTGCCCTGAATATTTGGGGTATCAGCTGGAATTCAGGCTTGCTTAAAAACCAAACCATTACCAGTGCAGAGGAGAACATCTGCAGCCTCCTAGGATTAATGTGTAAGATCCACCAGATCTGGTTTCATGACAAGCTGAGCCAAAGAAAGAAAGGGTTGATTCCAGAAAAACTTCTAAAAGTTTTTTAAATGTTGTTTAAACAAAATTTTCCTGGGAATAAAAAGGGAGATTTATTATAGCAAAGGGAAAGGAGGAAGCATTGTTGCAAGCAATGAGGAACTGCTGAAATACTGGGAAATTTTCCTGTATGCTGTGCTGTGTGAAGTCACTAACTCGCCATCACAAAGAAGGAATTTATTTAAACCTGTGGAGGAGGCTGTTAGAAAAACTTGAGACATGGGATTCAGGGTTGTGGCACCCTGGTACAGCTGGCTGGCATAAGATTGGGAATAAGAACAAGGGATCCCCAAGTACTTCCAAGCTAATATTTGACATGCCAAGCTTTGAGAACAAAATGATGTCTTCTAGCACGCCAGCACGGAGTGTGCTGCCAGACAGAAATAGACTCTTAACATCTCATCCAATGGGATCTGCCAATTCCTCCTGATTAGAATGAAGGTTGAATGATATTCAGGGGGATGAATGACAGTTCAGTAGGAAAGGCCTGACTGAACAGTTGTATGTGACTTCACTCATCTGCTTGCAGCATATCACTTATCATGATGGTATTTAGAAGTCTCCCTGGCAGGGGTCCTATACACCTATTCACTTGAAATCTTAAAAAAATAATTAACTAAGGTATTCACTTGATATCATATAGAATTAGGTTTTGCTTGGGTTTTTTTCTGGCTTCTTTACCTCAAAAAAAGCTATAAAAATACTTATTTTTTAAGGTAAAACTGAAAGCTGTTGACAGTGGGAAGAGAACAGTGTCCTCTGGGTCGTTATTAAAAGACTTGACTTTGGATGTGAATGGAAGAGCTAAATTAAATTGCTGTGTAAGTAGAACTCACCTATTCTATATAGTCATGTAATGATGTATATACAATAAAGATAGCATGATTTTTGTGTAATACACTCAACCACAGATAATACATGCTCATCTGGATGAATTAGTGTGAGACCTCTGCTTGGCTCCCTCCCCTGACCACTGTTGCCAAAGTACACAGTGATTAATGTGCCCTTCAGCAAATGAGATCGGCTCTGTCTGATTGTATTAGTTCCTGTTCATTGGAGTAACTGAGCATCAATCACATTCTAATCAGAGCTCACGTATGTTGATTATTTTTGTGAACAGCCTCACCATCAGGTCCCATCATAGCCTAGATTAACTTCTTAGTAATGGCAAAACTTAATAAAAACTATTTTCACCTAAATAATAAACACACTTCCATTTTTAACTGAACAATCCTGTCACTGCAAATTGTTATTACGGGTTTGAAGTCTCCAAAAGATAAAAACAATGTTTTTAGATGGATTAATAATCTAAGTACTGCAGCATCTCTTTGGAGTACAATTGTCAATTTGTAATTTTTACCTTTAGTAATAGTCCTTTTTTAAAAACTGCATACCAAAAGGCTCAAATTAGGTAACCTTACTGTTCAAATGAATTGTTTTTTAAGACGTACTGGTATCTAAATATTATTTAAATTATGATCCTCCAATAAAAAATATTCTGGTACGTATAGCAATACTTGTCATATTCATAAAGCAAGGTGCTCAGAAGAGTGAATCAAAATATGAGCATCAGTTCTGATACATCTGCCTCCTAAAAAGAAATAACTAAATTAAAGACAGTCCTTTTCTTTTGTCAAATGTTTCCAGCTCCTCTACTCGAGAGTTTGTTACAATCAAAAGCAGCACATTGTGTTTAGTGACGGGTTTGGTAATTGTGCATGACTAATAAGGCCACAGTGTCTGGGCAGTACAATAAATGAAGCCCTCACAATCTAATGTTCCCACTTAATAATTACTCCCTGCATTGATCTTTCTGATCTGTCAAGTAGGAATGAAAATATTACACTCACTTTAAACCCTGATATTGAACAAGAATTCCATTACTATCAGGCAACTATCCAGAGAGTGGTCTTACCACACTGAGGACAGAAGCACTTCATCTGGCCAGAGGAGAGAGACTCCAGGCCTGGGAGTAAGTGGCTGCCCATCCTGTAAAATACACTAGGAATTCCCATCAAGGATAAGCAAAATGGTCAGAAAATACCTGAAAAGTCCTGGATCTTTTTCAAAGTTTCCCAATATCTACATGATTCAAATGCACTGTTGTTCTGTGCCAGACTTAGGCAGGAAGCAGCAATGTCTGTTTTCCAATAAATGCTTTAAATTTTGTGTTTCCAGTAGGGCCAAACTCAAGCCGTAACCACACTGAGAAAACCCTCTGCTAAAACAATCATTCATGCATTGGTTTGGGAGCTCCAGAGAAAAGCCCCAAAACTTGGATCTTCCACTAAACTTTCTGTGAATGATTCCCAATCTTTGGCCATACCAAAGCCACAACAGCAGGTGCCCAAGTTGCATTGACAGCAATCTGGGAAGTATTTTGCTCACTGTGGTCCATCTATGTAATTTTAAATGGCCAGTAGTTCGTATCACAGGGAATACTCAGTGCTGAGTTAATTCTTGTCAAAAAACACATAACTCTGTCATGCAGGAAACAGAGATAATGGAATATATATGTATTTTCATTTGCATAATAAATGATACAAGGTAAAAGTTTCATTTTTTAGCAAAGACAGAATCTTTCCATTGGTCAGGTAGATGAACTGAGCAAAGAGAAGGTGCCCCTTACCCAGGTACAGCAAAATACTTGATCTGCATTTGTGGAACACAGAACTGGAGGAGACTTTGTTCTGCACTTCCAAGTTCAGACACATAATTTTAACCCATGTTAACCAAGCATATAACTGCTGTCACAAAATTCCTGAGCTCCACCACCAGAACAGTTGGGTTTCCTGCATCTCCACCACTCAGGATGGGAAGAAAGCTTATGACAGTTTGGACAGGTATGAACTACCTCTAATTTACAGGTTATAACTACCTGTTGACTCTCAACACCTCCTTGCTATTGTGTCATTGTTACTCACATTTATTTTAGCTAAATTCTCTTCCTCCCTATGTATGTCTCCTTGGTACACTTACTACAAGCAATTAAAATCTTGGCTTCTCTTTTGCTAAGCTGATGAAAACCAAAGTCCTGGTCTCTCTTCTTTAGAGCAGCTGTCCATCTGCTCAATTAGTTTATCCACCTTGGTGATGAAGGACAGGAAATGTGTAAATGCAGTTCAAAGTTCTTTGAATAAGAGACCAACATAATGTCACCACTACTTCTTTCCCTAGTGGACAGCCCAGTCTTGCCAATTCAAGGATCATATTTGTCTTTCACAGATGTCTCAGACTGCCTGTTTCACAGTCCTTGCCCACCCCAGGGTGGGCAGACCTGCTTCAATACAATGAGACAGACTGTTTTCCCAAATGAGAGGCTGAGCTGAAGGTGCAATTCTAGGCTCAGTGCCAAACTTCTGCCTCTTGGCTCCTAACTCTGCTGAACCAGGAGTCACTGTGTGTCACTCAATATTGGCTCCTGTGCTCTCTTTCACATGCATTTTGTAGACTGCTAATCCCTTCCAAAGTCACCTAGCATATGAGTGTCCCTGGGAGTTGTTTCCAACTGATAAGATGAAGATTTGTGCTTTTTTTAAAATCCTCACCTTGCATTATACTCTTGGATTTTTTCCATTTTTATTAACCCAGTCCTCTTGGCTGCTCAGCTATTCCTGTACTATATTCCTACTCCACAAACTACTGCCACCATTTGCCAGCATTAGGGCATTAGCCTGCTCCATCCTTGCTTGTACTCTCTGACTTGTGCCAGTATTTCTCATTGAAATGTTCAACAAGATATTATGTCCAAGATAAAGACAAGAACATCTCCATCAGTGCATAGGAAAAGGGACTGCTCTGATGGAGGGAGGTATCAGAAGTGTCATTTGGCAGCAGTTTGTAGAGAATCAGTGGGTGCCTGTGATGGTCCTTCCTCACACCCATTTCCAGTAAGTGAACTGAATTTCTGAGGCAGCTTATGTGCAAATACAGGATCATGTAAGTTTCCTTAGTGTGCTGGTGGGATTGTGTGAGTTGGCATCATTCTTTTTAGCTTCTGCAGCCTATTTATGATTTGGGTGAAAATGGACATAATTTGAAGGAATTTTTCCCCTAAGGCACGAGCCTACATCATGTCTAAGGCAGTCAGAGACACAACTGCACAAACATCCAAACATCTTCTATCAACCCAAACACTGGTGTGTGATTCTGTACATGGATGTGGAAAACAGCCATGTGTAACTACTTTCAGGTTGCTCCCCATCACGTGGGAGGTCTTCTGCTAAATGAGGACAGTGATGGACAGAAGGGTGATTACCTGTCTGATCCATTCCATGCACATTCAAACTTGTCAAAGATGCAGTCGTTTTCATAGAGGGAACATAACTTGCTTCTAAGATAATCATGGACCTGTTTTAAAGAAAATAACTGTTATTCTTGAAATCAAAGAAAATATAAAACTCCACAACCAGCCCTTCACTTTCTGCGTTATCTCCCACATTCACTTTCAAAATATGCTGCATAGATTGGTAGCTCTGCAGCAGACACTGTGTTTAAACTCCAAAGAAGCTAACTGTACTTTTCCACAGCCCAATTAACCAGGTGCTACTGCTGCAGGAAGGCACAAAACATGCTTCCCTCAGCAGGCTGCAGACCACCCCTCTTCAACATATTTGTTTCCTGCTTGGGTGATTTGCTCAGTGCTAGCCTAATTCCCAGAGACATTTCACCAGCTGATACCATAGATGGGCTAATTAATGTGCAAGAAATCTAATTTAAATAGTAACAAAAATGCCATATTCCAAGATAAGTGGACTCTCACTTCGTGGCAGAAAGAACTTGGCTCTATTAAAAGAACCTTTATGGTATTATTTATTTTTGTAAGGTATTATAGAAGCCAAATACAGCACAAGGTTGTAGCTTCACCGGCTGCAAATGAGAACACTAATTTAGCCCAAGGATTTCTTCTATTTGGCAGAGAATTACAAACAGCATTGCAAATTCTCACTTACTAACTAGAAAGGTGGGACTACCCAGATCTCCCTTCTCTCCTGAACAAGGATTATCATAAAGAGATTTCATGCAAACTCTTTCAGTCTTTTGCTTAATTTGATTAATTTTTCTTCTGGATGATTTGGTTTATTCCATAAGGAAATAATAAGGTAAAAAATCCCTGCCTAGATAAATTCACTAATGCACTTCCACTCCTAATATTTTCTTCTTTGTACAAAGTGTAAAAAAAAGACATGTAGGTAACCTCCTGGAGAAACACCAATCCAATGGCCCAGGGGTATAATTTAGCTCTGCCATACTGAGGTTACAGGTTCTTGCAAGTCCAGTGAAATTGTTCCTGCTCATGGATGCTCAGTATCCTCCTCTGGCCTGAGGGTACAAACATTTCTTCTAGTAAAATAACTTCTATCAAGACCAGAGGAGAGACTATGACCTTTCATTTGGATTTTCTTTAAACTGATCCATTTTTGATAGTCAAATTGTACAGCATCCAAAGAATACTTGTAAGATTATTAAGAATTATAAATTTTAGTGATGGATCAATTTTCATTAATAAATAAACACTGAACTGTACATTACAGATAATGTCTTATATAGCAATTAATTGGTAAATGGCAGATAGAACATTCCACAATTAAATGCATTTACCAGCACAGTGAGCAATAGGTCAGGACACTTTTACTATTGATGCAGTTTCCTACACCCTCTGTAATTAAATCCTTTCCTTTTCTCTTTACTTAAAACCTTTTAATGTTAGCAGTGTAATTTGTTACAGAACTGGAATTCTTTCCTTCATCATGTTTGTGAGCTCCCAATACTTGGAAGAAATAGAAAGGTTGGGTAAGGCAGAAGGAAGTAAATCACATTTGCCTCCCTAAATGTCATTTCTAGGTCTTTCTCTTGTTACCATTTCCAGCAGCCATCTGTCATGACCACTGTCATGTACGTACCCTTTGCAAAGTGTGTCCAAGTCCACAGCTTGGAGCTGTGCCTTTCCATCAGCTTTGTCAAAAAGGATTTTGCAATTCCTCTCTCAGATGTCTTACCTTGTCAAGACTGTCAGACTCACCCTACTGCCTTGGACAACCACCTTGTTCTTTATGTGGACCTTTTGATTCCCACATTTGAGCACATTCAGACTCTCAGAGAGACGGAAAAACTAACCGGAAGAAACACTTTCACTGCTTGCATATTCATATGCCTCTACCAAATGAGGGTAAAATCAGATTTGCCTTGTCTGTGACATCTTGTTTTTACCACATATCAACAGTACTTGAAAACAAACCAAATTCATTCCTCACTAACTACCAAGGACCCTTTTTTCACTGCAATGTTTTAGGTCTGACCCTCATGGAATTATCTAGCAATTCTGTGCTCCAGACTAACATAGCAACACAGTTACACAGGGACCTGTATTACTGGGACTGAAGAGACACAGCCAGGAATTGCACTGGTAAGTGACACATTGGTCCAAATCCCTATGCTACAGATCCTGCCTAAAGTGGATCAAGCTATTAGCAGCTATGAATGTGCTCACCTTGCTGCTCCCAAGGTTCTGCTGGGGTAATTCACCTGGCAGCATCAGAAGAGTAACCTGTTAGGCAGGTTAGGCCTTGCAACATTCGAGCACTAGCCATTCCACAGCACTGCTCTTTTAGTGCTGTCCAGTGACCATACTTTGCCCTTTTTTCTTTTGTGTGAAACAAACAGGAGAAAATCGTGTTGAAACACTGTCAGCAGATAACGTGTTCAGCAGGGCTGCAACAGCTGCTCTATGCAACAGCATTCTTTGAGCCACAGCACTGATATGAAAAAGAACCTGCATGAGGAATTCAGTTTTGTTCATCAGGTTTTTAATATTAAAATTGTAAGCTGATAATGAAGCAGTACAGTTATGGACTCTTCTCTTTATTACAACTCTGTGTGAAATCTCCTGTTGTGACCCTCACTATTGCAGCTAGGCAATATCTAAGTGCCTACCATGCAGTGGATGAAATGAGAAATTCAATCTTTTAATTAATTTTAATCTTTTAATATGTATTGCCATAATTATGTGGACACATAAATGACAATGTTAGGTTTATTTGTTGCCTTCCAATGATCTACCCCAAAAAAACCTTTTGAGAAATCGCTAAGTTTATATATGAGATTTAGGTTTGTGAGAGAGAGCTATCTCTGAGACAAATTATTTAAGACAGCAATTTAAATCACTTTTTCTTAGGACAGAGTTCTCTACTCTCTGCAGCTTAAAGACATGAAAGGTTTTCAGAGCAGTTGGATCACATGAATCCTATGGAATCCTGTTGTACTGGCTTTCCAAGGCCCCTAGTTCCAGGTTCTCCTTTAGTTACTGCAATGCCCAGCAACACATCTGTATATTCTTTACAAGGCGCTGGATAAATATAGGAAAATGAAAGGCAATCCAAAGATTTAAGAACACTGTTACATTTTGCTATATATATATATATATAATATTATATAAGGGGGTTTGTTGTTGGGGGTCTTGGGTTTTTTTCCTATAAACTTCTGACTGCAATTAGCAGTACTCATTCTTCCCCATCTCAGCATGAAGAAATATAACTTTTTAATCGGCCCTACTGTTGGGTGCCAGACTGATTTAAAAGTGGCCAGCTTGTTTCACAGCTGCCTACAGGGGGAAACAAAGGCAGGTGTCAAAATCAAGACAAACAGGTTGGCTTGACCAGCTATTCTTCCCCAGGGACAAGGCTGCCTACTAAATTAGCATAGGTAAAAAGTAATATATTACCTAAGTTCCCAAAAACTGAGCTTCTATTCTGTTATATGAAACAGAGTCTCACCCTTACCTCCCACTCCCTTTTCACAGCATATCAACATTTCTATCACATTCATTTAAAGCACTACCATTTTAAGAGCAAACCCAATTCTGTAGTCTTAAAGGAAATCAGGCTCAGAGTTTCCAATATTAGCACACTGAGCAGTGAACACTATCCACTGAAATGTAATGGATGCACTGAAAAACATTGGGGCCCACTCTCTCTACTAAATGCTAGCAAAAAATACTGGAAATTTTTCTTTGTTTTGACAAGAAATGTTACCAAATTCTCACCTTGTTTTTTTAAAACCAATCTTAATTATAGTTATGGTGAACTACTGTATCCCACCTGCCATTACTTAGACACAGAAGACAAGGGACTGATCCAGCACTGTCACAGGACTGTCTCTCAGTAAGCAGCACAAGTCAAATGAATGGCATTTTTCCTACTGTCATGCACTTGTTTTAATGTAAATTAACAGGGTTTTTTTCTTACTGCATTTTCATAACAAGCAGTTTCTGTGTCACAGACATATTTTCCTTCTTCAAGCCAGCATTTGAAAAAGTAAGCTCAGCCCTCTATTGCCAAACATAACAGATGTCAGAGTACAAACTTAGTGCTGGCTGGAGCCACTGGCATTTTGTCTGGATAATATCTCAATGAATTCAGGCAACCAGATGTGTCTGGCATTTGTGAGCTGCTGTGTCAGTGGTGATGCCAGGGTTTAACATGGAGCACTTCTAGAATTAGGCACAAGGGAGAAACATGCAGATCAAGTTATAAAAAGTAGTTCTGAAATGACAAAGGTGTAAACTCTCAGCAGTCCCACCAGAGTGGTAAGCAACACACAAAATCTTTTCCTCAGTTCCTTTTAAATGTTAGTAGTGAAATACATCATTTGAAAGCAGATGCCAAAGTGAAGAGATGATTTCTCTTGTTAGAGTAATAGTTTCTTTCAAGAGCCCAGTCCACAGGGAGTGCTACCTTGACTCCCCAGCCTTTACACTCCCTTACTAATGCTGCAATTGCCCTTTTCCTGCTATAAGGATACCACTGTGAGGATTTTAACCTCCTTTATTAATTCTCTTAGCTTGCTGCTTCTCAGATAAGGTCATGAAAAGTTTACAGAAACATCCAGTTTTTGAACTGAGAGCCTTTTATAATGTTGCATTTTAAGATGCAGGAGATTCCTACCTGGTACGTTTCTACAGGCTTTGTTTCCATGTTCAGATCCCAAACTTTGACAGTGAGGTAATCTCTTGTAAGCATGTATCTACCACTGTGACTGAATTTGACATCTGACACTGAAGAGATAATTTCTGAAAAAAATGATCTGTTACTGGGGTCTTCTGGTTCTTCATAAACTGTTCAAAGAAAAAGAAGAAAGAGACAGAGATGAGGATTGTATAAAAAAATGCTCTGTTGTACAATCTGAAGTATGCATTTCTTGTGAAACATAATTCAATCTACCAAGGAACATGATATAGAATTAATTGTATATCCAGCACTTAATTTATTCTTCTAAATTTATATTAAAAATACAAACTGTAAGCTCTAAATATTACAATAATTAATGTTATAGCTATGGACTCAAAGCATGACTTTGGGAAATTATGCAAATACACTGGTTAGTTGATTACAGGTATGTATAGCAAGGCATTTCATGCCTTCATCCTTTATGGGGTCTGCATTCCCAACACAACCAAAATCCAGGTGTCCCTGTCACATGAGAGGTGTGTACAACAGTCCTGGCATCCCTGGGAGAAGTGGCTACTCAAAGCCTGCCATGCTTGCCAGAACCAGCTGGCCTGGCTGCAGGCTACTCATTGGTCATGTCTGAAGGCATCCAAGACTAAGGATGAGAATTTTAAAAAGCAACTGCAAACTGCAATCAACTCTTCCTGAGAGGTGAGCATAAAACAGACAGGGGTTTACCACGTGGATGCATGACCTACGTAGTTGGTGTGCAATTGCTGACAGTTCTGGAAAGCACTGAACTCCCTGAATGTGATGCTCAGCAGCTCTGTGTGATCTGACAAGGCAACAGGTCATGAAATATCGCTTACATGATGTTTGTACATGAAAATCCAGCTCCTGTAGCTATGAGATTGGTCATCCCTGTTCAACTGTACATAAGAATGATACTGGACGACCCCACCCCTACCTTAGGGGTGCCTAGAGCAATTCTCTTGTCTTTCTGCAGAAATCTGTGGCCCTGAAATCCAACTGACCTCTATGGTGAAATTCAGTAGAAAGTCAGGCCTTCAGGGTCTTTTAACTCTCACAAAATCGTAGGGGTTTGGGACCTATTCCTAGAATATTCTTTGAAAATTGGCAATTTAGTGAATTTCATTTTCAACTTTCAAAAGCAAGTGCAGAAAAGCCATGTGAGGAAACATGAAAGCATGCTGAAAGTAAAACTTTTTACTGTCAGTCAAAATGAAGTTTTTTGTATAGTCCACTGGAACATTTCTCTCTCAATTATTTCATCCACGACTATGATTCACACTGTTGGAAGCAACAAGGTTAGCTTCCATTAGGTGAAATAATGTTCTGCTGAAAGTTAAGGGTGAGTACGTGGGTGAAGTATGTGGGGTAATGCAAAAAAATTATGGGCAATTTTCTTTGGGGGTGGGCAGTGGAATGCAGCCAGGCGTGCACATGAGAATAAGGTCTATATTTAAACATGCACCACAGATCTGAATGGTAATGAACTACTTCAAAAAGAGTAAAAAACTTTTCAGATAGACTGTAAATGAACAACTTTAAATAGCTCTTCAAAATTTTGCCTAGACATTCTGCAAAGCAGGTATTTTGTAATTATCCTGTCAGATTTTCAAGAGAAGTCTGATGAGCACAAAGCAATTATCATTTCTCATACCTCTTCCCTTTAATCTGTCCAAACTATAGACTTGGCTGGCAGGAATTTCATCCTCCTAATTATGATGTGAAGCTGCTATTAAAACCAGGAAAGAAAAAAAACAAGACCCACTCTAACTGATCTACACCTTCATTTATAGCTTAGATACATTTTCTTGGCTATATGTGGCTCATCCAACTCCCAGTGATTAGAAAAGGAATGATATTTATACCTGAATATTCTGCATTTTCTTAATTAATGAGATTAAACTATTTCATTCTTTATCTGCCCCATTTATTGCTTTTCTATGCTTACTGTATTAAGTATTAGAAAGACTTAGATTAATTAACTGTGGAACTAACAGAGGCATGAAAGTCTCATATCACTACAGAAAGAAAGATAGCAGTAGAAATTTTAGTAGCAGCAATTCTTTGGAGATAGTTCCTCTAGTCAGCATAACCAACACAGGAAAATTGTTACAGGAAATTAAGGAGCAGCTCCCAGTGAAAAGAAGAGAAAGCTTAGCAACTACCAGCCTCTGCCTGAGCAACCAGCACAGGGCATTAGCCTCAGGAAATGAAGGTGAGAGAGTGTTCTTGGGACTTGGCTATTTCTGGTTTAGCATCAACATAGGGTTATGCATGTACTGCAAAAAAAGCAGAATCTTCCTTAAGTTTGCCTAAAACAAGTGGAGTAATTGGAGACAGAACAGTGAAGGGATACCTTTGTGACTTGGACTTCATTTCAAGCAAGCAATTCAAATTCAGCCCTGATTTCTCCAAGCTGATAGGAAAAAAATCCATGGGCCTAGCCCATGGTTTCCAAAACACACTTTCTGTTTATTACTGTTAAGACTTATCTTTTGGAGGCTGCTCTTGCTCCCAGGAGCAATCAGTACCTGAAACACAAGATTTCAAATCTAGCTTACTTCTCTGTATCTAAATCTTGTTAGATACAGAGAATCTTGAACTTTACTGACATTTGATTACAGATTCTGTTATATTCTCTAATTAATTTCATCATTAATTTCTTAATAACAAACACCTTCTGTATAAAAGGGTATTTAACTTTTGTTAAATCAAGAACTATTGTTCTTGATAATGGTCACAAGAAAGAAAAAGTTACCTGTCTAGCTACCTAATGAACACAGGAATCACAAATCACATGATGTGCAGAGTTTTCATGTGACACTTGCTCAGACTTAAATGTGACTTTGATGACAGGACTCTGGCATAGAGAAATATCACGGGATTACAGAGGAAAGCAGAGCATAGCTCTGAGTACAGTCAGTGTTTAAAGAGGAGCCTGCCAGGAAGACACTGTTCCTTCCCCTTATGCCACCAGCAGATACATGGGAAGTCTGCTTAGGGAAATAAAATGCTCAATTTCTTTCTGCACAGCTTCCTGCTCACAAGGTAAAACCCTCAGACTTTGTTAGAAGGATAGATTTGTTAAAAGACAATTGCCAAAGCGCTGTTTTCCTGAATCCTAAAGAAAATCTGTAGCATGAAAATACGCTGCCTTTTTCTTAAAAGGAAGTGCCATCTGCTGAAAAACAAACTTTTATCCCTCATAAAAAATATCCTTGTTTCCTTGTGAACTTCTCTGATCTAATGCAGAATGGAGACTTTCCTTTTCCAGGGGATAGGAAATGCATCTCTAATGTGTGAGTTTATCATGCAGAAAATATATGCAGATACTCGAGTTAAAAAAATAAGCCAGCCAGTAACAGCAAGAGTAGGTGGAAAGGTTCATGTCACAGCTTCCCTCTCAGACACTGGCCAAAAGAAAGCAGATGCCTTGGGCAGTAGCCAAAAAACCCATGGTGCACTAACACCTTGTGGCTGTCATCTGCACTCTGGGGGTCACAGGTGCTGACACCTCAACTTCCCATTAATATGGGCCTGATTCCACACACCTGAAACTATTTCTTGGAAAAGACACATCCAATAAAGAAAAAAAAAATCCAAACCAAAGTAATTTGCATGTTCAATTTTAAACAAGTAGCTGGGTAGAGCTCTAATCATTGCAGGGTGTAAATTCTGGCATATGTGAACTTTAAAAAATATTAAAAATAATGCTATAATTGTCTTATATGGTGGGTGCAGTGTCACAGTCTGATATAGTATACAAAATCCTAAATTCCTCCTGAAATCACCACAGGCAGGAATACTTGAAGATTAACAGAAATCTGCTCCACAGATTTTGTAAGAAATTCCATCAGTTATAAAATTATAAAGTTATAAAGTTATAAAATTATAAACAGCTTTAAAGACTCTCTCTAGCAGAAAAAAGCACTGTTTTCTTTCTACTTACAAACAATTAATAACTTATTAAAGCATTTTTAAGAGGATACTATTTATAGCTTGCATCTTGTCCTGAAAACTTCTGATTTTATAGCATTCGTTTTTACTTAAATAACTGGCAATGCTGCACCATGAAATAAATCTCTCCCTCCCTCAAAAGACAGCTAATGGATATAGAAAATCATCCAGGACCTGTTCAAGGGTCACAGCTACAAAGGGATGAAAAACAGCTTTAGCAACAGTGGAAACAGAGGCAGTCTGAGAGGGAGGTGACCATGGAGACCAGGGCCAACAAATCTGGTGGAACATAATAGGGAAAACAATGTTTCATTTTTGTTATATAAGCAAGTAAACATCCTGCAGCTAGACTGAATTAAGAATTTATTACAGATAAACCTCTGGGTTACACTGGTACATAAACAATAGGTGAATTTCAACTGGACCTGGAAATACCAGTGGTGGATCAGGTAATCCCTCACTGGGTTTAATTTGATAAACACTGAAAATGGGTTCAGTCCCAGGCTAAATAATTTATCATTTAAACTAAGTCCCTATTTAATTCCAGATCCCAAATGAAAATGGCTGCAACACCTTATTAGAACATACTGGAAAACAGTACTTTGAAATGTATGGGATTTCACTGGCCTTGACTAGCCACAGGAACAAGAGGAGCAAGAACCAATATGCTTTCCCAATAGATGATAAATAAAAAAATTTAACCAAAACAACAAATTATTTAACTATACTCTAATATTTTTAGAGGGCAAATTAGCACTGTTCCCGGGTCAGCTATGATTTGCTCTGTCACATATATTTCATCATTTAGCATAAAAAACCTAAACTAAATTTCATTTTAATATCTGTGAAAATACTATTTTTTTTTTTAAGTACATGACACTTGTTACTAATGTTCAACACAGAAAACACTTTTTTGGTGATGTTTAATTCAAGAAATGCTACATCTTGAGCTAAGCATAGTTCTGGGCTTATCTCTAGTGTGGTAGAGAACTCAAGAAGACATAAAAACGGGCAATAAAAATGACCAGAAGTAACCAATTACTTCCATGCAAGGAATGGCTAAATAGACTGAGGTCTCTCAGGAAAGACTGAGGAGGCTGTGATTAGGAGTTGCATGGAAAGGATGAATAGGGAATGACAGCTCACTTTGTACCCTGTCTCTTCCAATCCACAAGTAGGGGTCACCACATGAAACTAGGACAGGGTAAGCAAAGAGAAGATGGTCCTTCATACTACACCTAATTAAGCTACTAAAGACTTTACTGAAAGATATTGTGAATGGTAAAAAATACACACATGTTCAAAAGTAACTGCACAACTTCAAGGAAATAAAACCCCCCACACATCCATTTCAGTATTGTTGAATGCAGTAAGTTCACTTCCACTAAGGTCCTGAACCTCAAGTTTCCAGCTGCAAATTGCAGAGGGTAAAGATTATACACTTGGAGTGTTTTTCCATTTTCTGTTGATGTAGCTACTGCTGTATCAGAGCCAGAACACTGGGCTAGAAGGATTTCTGGTGTGCCCAGTTATGGTTATTTTTATGCACCGTTTAAAATTTATTTTAGGATTTAATACAAAAGAGTCCCTGAGTTCATTCTAAGTGAATCAAGTTCAACTGTAAGCTCCCATTGAAATTCATGGTCTCTTTATACCTTTTAGCTTCATTAGTCATGATAATAATTTGATTTGCCATTATTATTTACTCTATCTTTCACGATCTTTGAATGCTTTATTGTTTTGTATTAAGCCAATCCACTCATACATTCATCTCCCTTGGAAATTCTCTTTCAATAATAGAATATTCTGCTAATGTGACAATCTTGCCTTCTTGGTCTACACTGATTAATATGGTTATACATGAGAGGGAGTTTTTGAATCTGCTTTCATAAGCAATCTAAAATACAATTATTGTGTGAGACACATTTGTTTAACATTTTACATTATCATAGCCTGTAGCTGTTTATCCTGCTTTAAACTAAAAAGAAGCATCTTTTATATTTCAATTTTCAACTTGCTTTTATATAATTCAGAGGGCACCTCTTAGTGCCCTGGTCACTTACACATCTCATTTTCCTTCTTTTACTCAAAGCAAATTTCTGACCCTACCTCCACACCACAAGGCTGAAATTTCACCTACCATACAGCATTCCTTTATCCAATGACCCAGTATTAAAACCAGCCTTCTCATCAATACCTCTAGAGAGCATGGCTTTTAAAAGTGGAGCCTCAGATCAATATTTAAGAATCTGTTTTACCATCTGCACTGAGTTGCTGCAGCTTGTCACAAACCACAAGGGAGGGTGCATTAGTGCTGAAAGGCAAAGTCAGATCAATAGCTAAAGATCAGTGGGTGGGAGCTTCACTACAGAGCTGCTTAGATTAATATAACTTTGCCAGTGAGTTTGTTAATAATGAGAAATGGTGCTAAAGAGAGAAAAGGAATTGAAAACACACAAAGCCAATCTAGAAGATCAAACCTCTTTAAAGCTCGGTCTCGCAAAGACTTATGTGCATGTTTAATGCCACGTGTTGTGAGCAATCCCAAGGAGTTAATGGGACATAAAACTACTACTGCTCTACAGCCAAACTGATGTGTAAGTCTTTCTGATCTTGATATATAAGATCAGTGATAAGTGGGTTTTTTTCCCCCCAGTGAAATAAGATCTTGAAAGCTGGTTTCATGAGACATTAAAAAGCAGTATTTGTTGCTATTAAAAAAAATTAAGCAAACAAGACAGGAATTTTAATAGACTGAATAATTAAACCAATCTTACAGCAATTATTTGCTTTATCTCTGTGTGGTTGGGGGAGAGGGGTTAATGAAACACCTCTTCAATCATAAATCATTTACCACTGCTTCAGGCTTTTCTCTTTCCTCCTAGTATTTGATAGCTAGAAGTATATAAATCGGGTTTTTTCTTTCTCAGATTTAATTTTAACATATCTTGCACAACTGGAGGAAACACTATATAGACATAATTGTATTTCTGTAGAAACATCTTTGAATTTTCATTAACCATGTTTTAAATGTCTTTATTATACATTCATCCAAATTGAGCAGAATGGAAGCTTTGGAGCCCATGCTAAAGCCAATCTGTCACCAAATTTCGGTGGGATTCCTGCACAAGGAAGGATCTGTTCCAGGATCTAGTTTAGCATGCATGAAGTTGTAGTAACAGACCTTTAGTGACAGTCATAATTACAAAATTGTCAGGATACGGGCACATTTCTTCATTGGGGATATAAAATCAGCAATGCATATATGGCTTTGTAGTGTATGCTCAAAAATAAATCCAGAATTAGGATAAGGAGAACAAGCCTTCATCAAGCACACGGTTGAATCATTTCAGAAGCTCAGATAAGTTTCACTCCTGTCACATGAAACCTTGCAGATTTTGCCTGAAGTGGACATCACTTTGACAGGGCCCTCTCTGTGCCTAAAGGCAGAGTGATGACTCTCTCTCTCAGATGATAACCTGACATGAGACCAGATGCAGAAATAAAAAGCGTATTTTAGATGTAAAGCTCACACAGAAGAAAAACAAGTTGTCTCTTTTTCAGTCAGCCAATAAACATCATTCATTTGGAAAGGTCAATATTAATTAGCAAATCCAGCAGGGATAGTCTGTCACAGGCTTTTTTGTGCATCTGGTTGTTCTCTGTTGCAAATGAAAGATAATCCATATTCAGTCAGAGGTCTGAAAGGTGTCCTGTTCTGAAATTCCAACCTGCTTTGAACAACTGTTAAATATAATTAATTTTATTTTTAAAATTCAACATGTTTAAGTAGATTATCCTTGATTTGTGTCTTGGCTGCTTTCATGATTTTGAATTCTTTAAAATCAAAGGTAATCTCAAAAGAGCCCAGCAGATAACCCAATTGAGTTACATGCCTGACAGACAGGACAGTGGCATTTATCCTTGGGGAAAGGCTGCACCATGAAATAAATTTCATGCCTGGATTTCAAATAAAAAGGACTCTCAATGGAAAAACCACCCTCCTCATCTTTGGGTGGCATCTCTGAGTCACAACCCAAACCTGGAATTCACTCTGCACTGCTCCAAAAACTAGTTTATATTTTTAAGATCCTAACTGTCCAACCCATGGGGTTGGGATGCACCAGCTGAGATGCTTTGCTCCATTCAGGGAGAGTCCAGGGAAGCTGTTGGGATTGCCTGTCACCTACAAATGCTTCCTTGGTCAAGGGAGGAGGGCTCTAAACAACTCCAGCTACAGACCCAGAGGACACGAGCTTGAGAAGTCTGTCTGGAGGACAGAAAGCACCAACTCCTGGTGACAGAGGCTAATGCTACATAACCCCAAAACTGGTGTTTTTAAGACCACCCTAGCACAGAGAGCAAAAAACTTGAGACTGCAGCTCCTCTTTCCTTGAAGTGTTTTGCTGCAAACTTTGCGCATGGGTAATGGATAATTCGAAATAGGTTTTTAATCTACAAATACATATTAAGAAATGAATACTAAAAAACCCTTAAAGCAACATACAGAATTTAAATAAATTACTACAGCTTCTGAAGTATGCAATGACTTTAAGATGTTAAGGATATGACATGAAATATCAATAGCAGTTATACTCTTGAGTGGCTTAAATTTACATATTGCATAACTATACAATTTATATTTACCATTTAATAACTCCAATTATTCCAATAATTCTGATGAACTACTGAAAAAGCACTCTAATTTTTTTTTTACTGACTTCACATGCTCAAGGTAAGTTTTCTTTAGCTGACTACTTTATTGTATGATTTGGTGAAACAGCCATATGTACCCATCTAGCCTACAAGCTGTTTGGAAAAATGATATTAACTCTGTGCACATTTATGAGGATCTCTGAACAGAATATTAGCCATAGAAAAACCAAAAACCAAATTAGCAACTACTTGTTAGTTGAACAAATGCTTCTGTAAGCATATTTTTAGTCAGGATGATCTTACTGCAACAGTATCCCTATGTTTCCCTTTCTTGTCACCCTTGCATAAAAATTTATGGAATTTGAGATGGGGGTTAATTCTTTTATTTCTTCAATGTTCCCAGCTGAGTGCTCTAAACAATGATACTTTTGCTGCTGACACAGATTTCCATATACTTCCTTTTTAATATACTGCACTGCCATGCATGTTGCCTGATGACATCTCAAAGGCAATCTTTGGGTACTTTGACAAGTAAATTATTTAGGTGAAAAGTTCTATATTTATTTAAATTAATTCCCTGTTTGTTGCTGCTCAAGTCTGAGCTTCATAAATGTTTTTAATCTTTTCCTATAACACCGTGGACTTCAGGAACCCCTTCCTCAGTCCCACTCCTCTAATATTTTAAACAAGCAGGGATGTTCATCTCTTTGGCACCTCCTCTCCAGAACATTTTTGATGGCAACCTCTGCCACTACTTGCAAAGTCTGATAATAACATGGAACAGCATTATCCACCTGCTCTATGGTTAGTGGTGTTTCCCTGATACACATTTGCAATGGCTACATAAGATTTTCTTGTGATCCTCACTCAGCACTGCACAATCTGTTACAGGGCTGTTAGAAGAAGCAGTTTCAGGTAGTTTATTAGAGACACAACACATTTTATCATAGCTTATCAGTATCTCAATAACCATTTAAAATTCAGCTACTGACCTGATATTCTTCCAATGCCTTATAAATAGATTTGGTGGTCTGAGATAATTTTTCTAAGGGACAGATATCCCCATTACAGCTCATCACACAAATTGGCAGCTTGCTATTAAATCTCAGCACAGGCATCAAGGATGAGTACAAATGGAAGTATTCTCATCTTGTCCATGTCAAAGCCATGAGGATTTATAAGGGAAACCTTGTAATGCTGCTGTCACTAATGCTTAAAAGAGAGATTCTGCCACTAGGCTTAGAAAACCAGAAGTCTTCAAGACATTATAATTTATTAACATCCTGCGTTGGTTGACTTACACTACAGATATTAATATGTAATTTTTTTTTTTTACAGTATGGCACAGTAATTATTCATGGCACTCTCTAAACCTGTACAAATGGAAGAGCTCTTCCCCCAAGAGCTGCACTGGAGTTTATGAGAGCTACAGAGATTTGAATAAATAAGAGGAAAAGGAGTAAATGCAGAAGTTCACAACATATGCTCAACATCCAGGTATTTTTGTTAAGTGCTACATTGTAGATAAGGATATGTACATCCATTACAGTCTTGCAGTGATACTAGACTGTGCTGAGAAAGCAGGGATGCATGGCACAACATGAGGGTTTACAGTGACTCCAGCTGTGGTATTTGCTTGAAAACTGAAGTCAGTTATGGGGAAAGACTGAGACAAGGCAAGCTAGGAGAGCAGGGTACTGATCATGCATATGCACCAGCTGTAAATTTAGCAACTGTAAAGAGGAATCAGATGTGCAGTCAAGGTACCAGAGAGACAATCATGCAAATAACTTGATTTTGCAGACTGGTTTTTGATATATCCTTTTAAGCTGCTATGGGCTGTATATAATTCACATTGCTTGTTTTTGAGAGCTGTGCTGAAACCACTCCAATCAGCAGTACATGGGCCCACTCCTTTTAACACTTTGGAAATTCTACCACTGCTGTATCACTTTTGTTCTGTACACACTCAGATTCTCAATGAGCTTGACTTCAGTGCAGCAATGTTACATTAAATGACTATTTTCTAACTCACAGATCTGGAAAATGGGGTTTAATCAATGACCATTAGACCTTGCGCTCACTTCTGGCATAAAATGCCTTCTTTCATCCAGCATTGCTGTAGTGTGGCTTTAATAAGTTCTGATTGGCATTTGGCATCGAGTTACAGGGGCATGGAGGCCTTATTAGCAGGAAAAAAATGGAAGTATTACAGAACAAAACAATTAAGTGGGACAGGATAACTCACAGCATTGTGTGAGACTGTGTCATGCTTACATTTCACTTCATGGTATTGAATTCCCCCTACAAGTACAAGGAGATGATACAGCTAACAAAGGTAAAACACTTCTCTGCTCGGGAAGTTGTCCTGGAAGTTTATTCTTTATAATTGGACACCACATCCTAAGAGGTTCTGAGCACGTGCATTTCTCCTTGCTGTCAACAGGCCTAGTCATAGGCTTTTTACTAAATTACCTTCAGTTCTAAAAATAGCATATGTATGAAATGAGACATTTATGTCTCACTTAAATCTTCATGTATTTTTTCCTCCCCCCCTTGCCCCTACTAATAAGATCTGCCTATCTCAAACAGGTTCAAGCAGGCACTGAATGGCATAAAACTACTCTGATGTGCTCTGGTACTAAAAGAGTTTCTCTTGAATTTCCTTGCAGTATTTCAGCATTGCAAAAGAAACTGATGACCCAATGCTGTGAGATGGAGGTGTCCTGGAAGAGCCCTTGTCCTGAAGGTGACTGAAGCAGACCCACCACAGTTCATTCATGAGGTTCCCAGCTTCTCAGCAACCACCCACATGATGCCTTTGTCTGGGTGTTGTCAGTCTCAGAAGATTAGGAACAGGCGGTTTGCACAAGGCAAAGTGCCCAGGCTTGCCAGATTACTGGTGGGAAGAACCACAGTCTGTCTTCTCTAGACCATAAAGAGCTAATAGTAAGACAACATAAACATGCATTTTTCTTCAACTTTTACTTTGAGAACAAAGATAGTCACATATTTTAAAATTTTACTTCCTTCTTCTGTGTGGTCTCGGGGTCACCATTTATGGTCGCGATGAGAGCGGTGAAACGGGACTCATTGACTCCAAATTAGAAAGCTTAACATGATTTATTAAAATTGACTCCATTGTTTAAAGCTTGGGCTATTTCTGCCCAGGTACAGAGCGAGCTGTACTTCCTCCTTGCTCCATACCGAAAAATCCCTGAAATGCTTACCGTATTAGAGAGATAACAAAACTTCACACATTGGCTAAGAAAGAGAAACAAATCCACATCTCCCGAGACAGAGACGCAGGACAGAGATTGTTTACAAAACTTTGTGCTCTGGAAATTTTTGCTTTCCCATGAGAATATTTTTCTGCAGGGAAACTTGTAATATGTTCATACAACACTTCTAATGTATATTTCAGATATGAACTATCATGATTTCATGGTTCATCTCAGAATTTCACAGGCTACATAAAATCATGTAGGACTGACGACAACTTCTATACCAACACAATTTTTGTTTTTTCCCCTCCTCTCCACCCCCCCACCAGATTACTTATTGCATTTCTTCTGAGTCTGTTCAGACATAATATTGAAAAAATACATATAGGAAACGCTGGACTACATTTTTAGGAAGGATACTGAGATTTCCTAATCCAGAAAACGGATTCAAAATTTGAAGGCAGTCTGACAATCAAAAATTACTTGCTGCAGCATTCAGAACAGTACTTGTGTATTCAAACCAGTATAATGATTTACTTAAACACTCCCTCATCCTCTTTGATTTGTTAGGAACTCTCCCTCTTTCTCTAGAGTTCTGGGTTCTTCTCTGATCCCTGCAATAAGAACCATAAGGGCAACCGGTCACAGACACGATTGTTACCAAGTTCACAGATAATACTTGCACAGGTGAAAAAAAAATTTCTTCCTTTTGCTGTTTTCTTTTCAAATGTGCCTCCAAGTGAGAACTCACACACTGGGGTATGCACCCATCTATGTGCTGTCTGTGAATGACATCTGGGGCTCCGTGGAGCAAGGACTTACGCTTGGAATGTTTGTCACAGAGAGCTGATGCCCTCATGTCGCAGAGTCTCAGGGATCCTTTGCTGCTGCTGTAGACAAAGAGGTTGCAGTGGTGGGGATGGAACTCAGAGGCCGTAATCACTTCTGTCAGGTCCTCCATATTGGCTGGCTTTATATCTACAATGTCTGAATGAAAATTTCATCAAAGAAAATGCACTTGTCTGCAGGTAAACCACTACTCTTACTTGAAGGAAGCATGCAAATGTACACATGTAGCACTTTTAAAGATATACTCATTTGTTTTGTAGTAGCACAGTTTTAAATTTCCACACCTGACCCACTTGTATCAAACCCAAAGAGCAATGTAAAAGTCAAAGTCTGCACGGTTTTACTGCAGATGCCATTAGCAGGTCACCATTTATCCACACTGTGCAGAGACATCTTGCAGTGTTGCAGAAACAGCGGTGCAGGGATATACAATTCTCAGTTCAATTCTTCACTGAAACTAACAGAGAGCAGGGAGCTGTATCTCCTGCACTTGCTATTGAAACCACGGCTCTATCCCAGATAATGCTGACTGAAAGGGAACAAAGCACAGCTCAGATCTGCTCACTCCACTAAGGATCACTGGCTTTTATGATTATGCAACTTAAGCTAAAAAACACATGTAGCATAAGGTAAAAGGCTCAAAAAAAAAAAAAAAGGTACTTTTTTTGCAAAGGCACATGTGGCAAATACATGAAGAGGTATTTATGCAAATAATTTTGGATGAATATATGCTAACACATTTTCCTTTTGGAAATTATGCACAGTATTAGGTTTGTTATTTGAATATTTAAAAAGAAGTATCTGAAATGGCATTCTTAGGTTTTCATGTAAATGACACCCATTACAAAATCAGTATGATTTCTGTGACTGAGTATCATACACCTGAATCATTTAAGTGAACATCACCTGGAACAAAAATACATCAAATATCTAGTTTCCCAAGCACAAACTTATCAGCTGCATCACCAAAGATTACCCACATCAAGTGTAACTCACATGGTGCCTGTCCAACACTTACATCTCCACTTGTACACATTACCTGCCTTAAAACCCAGGACCCAAACTGAGCCCATGTTTGGAGGAGAAGGCCAGTCTGTGAAAAATTGCTTACAGAGAAAAGAATGAAAGTAAGAGTCTCATGAGGGGGCTGGAAGAAAGCAATTGATACACAAGCATAAAATGAAAGCAGCATATATATGTAAAGCAGTACATTTAAATAAGATTTTAAATTAAATAGGGCATTTTCACATGGCCCTCAGCAATCTGCTACAGATAAGCCATCCAAATGTTAACAAATCCTTCGAACAAGAAGAGTAACATTACCCTATTTTACTGATGAGTTTGTGTGAGAAGGAATAAAGGATTTGCATAAGATCACATGAGAAATGCATGTCAGAACAAACCCAGACCTACTGAGTCCCATTGCAGTGCCCTAAACACAAATCATCTCAGTGCCTGCATTCCCTGAACATAAAATTTGAATCAGCTGACATTCAAAATTTAAACATCTCAGTGGATAAGATAAATGAGAATATCTGTTTTATTGATGATGAGAGAAGTCATATATCATGGTACTAAGCCTGTTTCTGTTCCCACTGTGACCACTTCCCAAATGGAAGACCAATCAAAGACCTTTGATTGATTTCTGTGGGAATGGGATACAGTCTATCATCACCTTTACATTCCCCACTTTGATCTTTCCCAAAAATATATGTCCGGAACACTACAGTAAAATAGTAAAAAAGATTCAGAGATAATTTTCTTGATGACTGTGCATACATCACACTGTTGTGGTTTTGGTTTTTTTTTTTCTTTTTTCCCCCATGTGCTTTAGAAAGGAAAATATCAGCAAAACTATTAATATCTTGTGACATTTAATAACAACTGGGAATGAATTAATGTTGCATTTTAACTGCATTCCTACTTACTTGTACTATCACATTTGCATCCATCTCCAAGAATCCATCATGATTAATAAAAGTGCAATGAATGTTAAGATGCAGAAATATTGATTTACCTCTTTTATAAAGCATCACTAAATAATCTTGAAAATCAACAGCAAAAAATGACCTTTGTTCAGTTATGTGTATTTGGTGAATTTGATTCAAGAAACACCTTTATGTAAAAGCAATTGCTTTCAGGGATCAAATTGCTTTGTGGAGTTCAGAGAAATTATGGTTACTCAACAGAAGAATTTCACCTTTCAGCAGAGAGATGAATAATTGCTGAGTGATGAGAAAGATATAAAATATAAATGGAGTATATGAAACAGCAATGGTAAGTATCATTTTTCTGGATGCTGAAGACACTATTGATGAATTTCCTTTCATTGTGTAAAATGAATAAAGCTATGCCGAATAATGAAATTAAATATTCCATCTCCTGCCAGAAAAGCAGAAAATACTTGAAACATACTGTGTTTCCAGATGTGATCTAAGTCTCCACTGAGAAAGAACCTCATTTGCCTACTGAGGATCATAGCAAAAATGAAAATTCATCATTTCACTAGATTTAGAAAAATTAAAACAGTAACACTGTATTGAAGTAAACAACCAAGGGACTAGAGAATTGCAGATGAGATTTACCCCAAATGCATTTGTAATAATAGATGGAAAAACAGCCTTTGTTTTGACAGCTACAGAACCCAATATATCAAAAGAAGAATATGTCACACAAAAGAACATTTTCCTCCTCTCATGATTTTTGCCATCTATTTGAAAACAATCAAGTACAGCTTGACATGTGATGTGTGGGAACTGTATTTAAACTAGCATGACATGGTAAGGGCAAGCATCTCCCAAGAGACATTTCTCATTTCTATTTTTCTATCTTCCCTTTGTGTCTTTTCTTCCTTTTAAGCACAGCATTGCATGGCAGGAAAAAATAATAGATTTTAAAAAACTGGACCAGACAGAGTGCTTCAGAAACAGGGCCTTTGGTGAACTTGAAAAGCATGAAACAGAGGGAATCTGGCAGAAACTGATTAAATGAAAATTCCACTGTTAAAGAGAAAACTATGGTAATAACACAAAACTGTAGCTGTCTCCTACACTACTGCCTTCCCCTGCAATCAGATCTCGTGGAGACACTGTCCTTCTCCCCCACTGCACTCACCTCTGAAATACCAGTCACATCTGACTCTTGTTGTACCATATGTGATCTGCTCCACTTTCAGAGTATGGAAAAAACACCAAGGATCAAAGGCATCTGAGACAGAAAGAACAGAGTTCAGTTCACCATTGGCAGCGTACTAGGATATAATTCTATTGTCCTAAAAAAGTCAGTGTTTCTGTTTCAGGGTAGAAATTTCCCCTAAGAAAATGAAAAAGACGTTCATGTTGCTTTGACTCCCACACATGCTTGACAAAAACAAGGCATTTCGATCCCTGGTAGATAGTTGTGCCAAGGGAAGGTTGAACTGCAACTTGCCACTGATAGGCTAGAATACATTGGCAACCTTTTAATTCAGTAACGTTAAACAAGGAATAGAAAATATTTGCTCGCAAAAAATAGAACAGGCCCTTCCCCATTAACTATTTGCTGTCTTACACACCAGACCTGTCCTCCACTGCTTGGCTCCATGAAACAAGATAAAGCTGTGAAGAGGCCAGCAGACTGGAAATAAAAGGTTGAGTACAGTTGGCAACGACAATGGTGAATGATGATGTTCTCACAGTTGGGTTAGTAGAGCTACAAGACCAGGAAAGGCAATTTTAGAAAAGGCAGCAAAGCCACTCCAAGGCAATGTAACCTTAACTTTGGCTGAACATCTTTGTTGCCTTCCCCAAATTATTCAAGAACAGAAGAATAACAAAGGAGAGTGAGCAGGGCAGGGCCTGGCTGTGGGGAGGCTTCAGGGAAAGATCTGAGGGAGGGGGGAGGGGGAGAGAAGAAAAATTCTAAGAGAAGAAAGAGGAAAGAGCATAAGGAAAGGCATGATTAACAACCTGCAATGATATGCAGTGTGAGAAATGTGATCTGAGTACACAATTCAGTTATATGGTATGTTTAGTTCTAATCCAGTATTGTGTGCTGCTGTTGTGCAGCTGATAGCAAAATGCGGATAACAGGAGGAAGAAAATTTGTTCCATTGCCTCTGGGCCACTGATCTAACAGAAATACTCCCCTCTGGGAGAAGCCACTCCAGAAAGTTCCTTTTATTGCAGGTTACAAAGTTGACCCTCACCTTGATCCAAAATTCATATTAATCAGACTTCTCCTCTTGATCAGCTAGAATATAAATGAGCATGCCTGCTTTATGCTCATGCCAAAACATGTATAATGAGAATGTGGAAAATACACAGGGTTCCTACTGAGCAAAAAAGGTCCCAGAATAAGTTTCCTTGTATGATAATGGAAACATAGCAGCCTCCTCAAAACAGATTAAATTCCCTTTGAAGTGAACAGTATGCATAAAGAAATAGCTGCTTCGTCTTCCTGAAACCATCAAGGAATTCTACAAGAAACTGAATTTTGTAGAGAACAAATTTGTAGCTCACAAGCTATGGCATAGAAAGGATTGAATCTTCTATCATTACTTTGGAATATTTTTTAAATGACTTGTGGGTTCACTGCAAGAAAGAAATAGTATTTATGGCCAGAAGAAGGCTCGAGAAAAAAAATTACTTGCCCCTCTCCCCCTTTATTCAACTGCAATGGAGGAGGAGAGGCTTTCTTTAGAAAGCCAGACAAAATTTTCCATAGTAACTTCACAAGAAAAATTAAACTCTCATCCTTCTTATTTCAATATATGCTGATAGGACACTTCATTTTTATCCCTGCGTGGGATTTAGGTTTTTGCAAATTTAAGCATTTTCAAAAAATAACCTTGAGCATAACATATCTTACCAAACCTGGCTGTTCCCTGTGTTTTCCACAGAGGTTTGCTCAGGTTACTAATTTTGTCTGCATCTCACACCTACATTTCAGCATAGCCCTAGAAAAATTCACTGACTAGTAGTTGAAATCAATAGCAATTCATGGAAGCTGCCAGGGCTTCAGTTTAGAGTAATTGATTACTGTGGTCCTGCTGAGGCTCTACACTTTTAATATACGCATTTCTCTGAGTCGTTTTCCCTGTTAGTCATTTAGTGCACACAATTTTCATTACAAGGAGGGAACTGTGATGCCTACAAACCAAGCTCCATCAGTTTTACACTTCCTACATGATGGTTATATCATTCCTACACCATGTGACAGTTAAGAAAATGAATTCCAAATGGCTCCAGTTTTCTTCCAGGCTGGGTACATAAGGCCTCAGTGATAACATCATGATGTGATTACATCAATATTATTATCAACAAAAGAAGCAAGCCCTAGCTTTTCAATAACCATCAACTCCTTTCCTCCCGTTTCTTACAGATACACTGCATGTTTTCACTGTTGAATGACAATTCCACAATAGGCATAACTTGACAGTATGGACAGCATTGGATAGGGTCCAGCTTCTCAAGCTCTGTATTTCAGGCCTGTTGTCCAAGGAGTCCTGAAATGAACTGTCAATAGGTTAATAGATGTGACCTTTTCTTCAAATTCCAGTGTTATACCATAGACAAAGAGAGTATTTATATTCCAAATACTCCTAACAGCCACAGTGTCAATGTTTTCCATCGCACGGCATTTGTCCAGTGCTCCACTAAAAGCATGTACTATATG
Source organism: Hylia prasina (assembly GCA_013397195.1). Classification (NCBI taxonomy): domain Eukaryota; kingdom Metazoa; phylum Chordata; class Aves; order Passeriformes; family Sylviidae; genus Hylia; species Hylia prasina. The sequence goes on along the minus strand of VYXD01001801.1, from coordinate 168,591 downwards.
GGTTTTGTTAGAAGTCCAGAGAGTTGCAATTACATTTTCTGTATCATTTGACTCTTCTAGACCACAAAAGCAGGAACTACATAAGTGTGTGCTCATCCCAGCTGCCTTGAACCTAATACCTGTTAATGCAAGGTATTGATCCTTACTAAGTTGTACAATGTCTGCCCAATTCTGTATTTAACTCCATGGTATTTGTAACAGTGATTCTTCAGACATCATATTGGAATTGGGAACTTCAGCAACAACCTAACACTGGTGGTGATTTGCTGAAAATATCAGTTTAAATGACTTGATTTTGTTTGGAAATAAAATGTCTTTGTCAAAGGCTTTCTGCCAGTGCCATTACAATAGTACAAAGGCTTCTGTAGTTTTCCTCATATCAATATGAGATACAGAAAGAGTAAAAACCACTATGGGGCCTGTTAGCTCTATGTGGAAGGCCAAACCATCGCCAATTACATTAGGTGCTGTGCAAACACAAAGGGATTGCTCAGGATATAAAGAACACGTACAAAGAGCATACAAAGAAGAGATTAAGTAATGTTAACACAGTTCTGTGGACTTCAGAGGTTTCTTAAGTCAAGGATTACAGGCTAAGCTAGATGACAAAGAGTTGTTAGTGGAAGAAGGAAAGTCATGGTCATAGCTAAAAGGCTGCAGCAGCAATAAAGTTCCCATCTATTCAGCTAGAACTAGCCACAGAAGAGAATTTGGCCATGTTAAACAAGAGGCTGAGATGTAGCTCATCCAGAGACAGGACGATATATTCAATACATCTTCCTGTATTACTGGCTGTACACTTTTATACAGTCTGGGTAATAAGGGCTCTCCACACTGGAACGATGTTCCTTGGGCAATGGTCTCACATTTATCCTCAGCACACCAGGGTCAGTACAAGCTGGCCTGAGTCTCCTCACAGTCTAGTACATAACGCTCCAGTCAGAGTCATGCCTGATTTTGCTATTTCTGCCTTCTAACACCATAACACTTACAACACGTGAGGAGCACAAAGGTGAACACCCAGACCCTTTCTATGCGTTTAGGAACCAAGATGTTACTGATTTATCTGGCAGTGATAGGAACCAGAGTGCCTCAGGATGATGAGACAAGAGTTGTTCAAGAACATAACCTAAATATCAAACTTCTGAGCCAAAGCTGAATCACCTGGAATTTCTGTCTCAAGTTTCATTTGGAACTGGAGATACATAGCAAGAAATTCAAAGCAGTATTCCATTTTCTATTCATTAGGTTAAAAGCAAAGTAGAGTCAGTATAAGTGCTATGTTTTACAGAAAATGAAACTGAGGCAGGAGGTGGCAAAGGCTTGGCAAAGGCTAGTTTAAGAGCCAGCAAGACTGGATTCTGATCTAGTAGTCTGTCTCCTCCCTACCTGCAGCTGTCCAATCATGGGAGTATTCACTCAGTTCCCTTCTTAATTAATTGGTTTTGAGAGGTTGTTATTATTATTCTCATAATTACATTTGTCTTTTGCAACTTTCTCCCAGAATGCATACTGGTCTAAAAAGTCACGCTGAATTTGAGAGGTCTAATTCTGATTTTTGCAGTATCAGAATTATTTTGCATTCTTAGTATCTTGGTAGGATAAAAAGAAAAAGCAGCAAGAAAACTCTGAACCTTCATTACACAAATATTACTTGAGTAAAAAATCAACATCTTTTATATGTACTTCATAAAATTTTAGGAAATTGCTTTTACTGTCATAAATTCAGTAAACATCAGACTTTGCTGTAGGCAAGCTGCAGAAAAACAACTCTACTATATAAAAGAAACTGCCTATGGAGTAGCTGCAACATTTGACTAAGTGTTGAAAGCAGAGAATTGTACAGTAGCACTGCTAGGAAGGAGACCATTTTAAATGGTGCAGGTCACATCCAAACTCTATCACAGACAGGCCTGTTCATACACATTACAACCAAAGATTTACTTAGAGAATAATGAATTTAGAAGTAGATACTGGGAAACTTTAATATATTTAAGGACGGAATTTTTGGCTTGTTTTTTTGAATGGATTGCCCATATTTTCAGCTGGAGACACAGTCACGCCGGCTCTAGCAACAACCACATGCAGATTCAAATTTTCAAGAGCAAAGACATCATTATCTGCATATACACAGCAGGAAGAAAAGTTAAGTGGATGAATCAACAGAGGAAGACCTGACTTTGTAAATGTACACCTGGAGTCACTCAGTCACTGAAAGATTGCAAAGTCATATTTAGTTCATATATTTGCATATGAATTGAGTATGATTTGTCTGAAAGTACTGTGGCACACTTAGTGTTACACTTGGAACACAAATACCAGAAGAGCCTCAGGTACATATAAATTATTAATAGAGGAGCCCTATTAAGTCCCCCAGCTGAGCTTCTCTTAGGCAGTGCTGTTCTACCTAGTCTGGCTAAGTGGCATCATGTACTACATACTGGCAAAGGTTCCAAGAAAAGAGTGATTCAACATTAATAAGGCAAGGATAATTTATAAACAAAAGCAATATCATCTCATCATTGACAAACCTTTCCTGAAATACATTAGATGCTTAACAGAAAACTGAGAGGGATCTACTTAGTTTACTGACTAGAGTCCCTGGTAGTACAGCAAAATATGACATAAAATTCCCCAAACTCCATCTTAAAAATAGGGATTTTATTCCCACATATCTTGGAAATAAGAGATAAAATGTCTTTTCTCTTCTTTTTTTTTCAATGAATAACCTACATGCTAACACATAATTCCTATCAAGAAATTTCTACTTGGTAATTACTAAAATCCCATGCAACTGAGGAAGACCTATCTCTTAAATAAAAGCAGACACAGAAATTCCAGCTGGAGGGTATAGACTCTTTAGAGCATTTTGGTGGCCATTTTTCTTTTGCAATATGCAACTTACTCTTCCATATACATTTCAGAAAACCCGAATACAGTAGTATTTGTACTGCACTAGACTAGAGTAATTCCATATTTTTACTGATTTTTTCACTTTGAGTCACAAATGATACATTTTTGCAAATTCTAGCTAGCTAGAAGTGTCTTTCAGAGCATAAGGCTCTCCCTTCCTTGCACGCTTGTTATGGAAGTAGTGAAATAAAACTATCTTCAAAAACAGCCAGATACTTCTGAAAAATAGCTGTTTTAAAAACACTAATAAAACTTACATTCAAATCAGCTATACACATTACATAAGACATCTGAATAAAATCTTGTGGCAGGACTTATTATCTGGTTGCTTAATTCACTTGAAAGGATTTTCAAAAATGCCCATCAGCATGCAGTATGACAACAATCAAAATGGACTTATACTTAAAACTGGTGCTATAACTTTGTGGAAGTTAATGTGGCCTTTATTTACAGAGCACTTGCATTCCAAAGGCTCAAACTACTGCAATTTCACATGCAGTCCTTACCAAAGTGCATTATGACAACACAAAATAAAGTAAGGTGTCCTCCATTGATGAGAGTGTCCCAGCTCTTTTAATAGTAAGAAAAGCTTCCACGGTCTCAGGTTCTGAGCTCACACAGAACACACAGGTACAGACTTCAAGCTTGACACAATACCTGAGATGACCACATGAGCATTTTTGTGACATCTGTCTTTGTATGAGTACTCTTCAAGCTAAAGATTTTTTAGCTAATGAGCAAAGCAAGTTATATTTTCTTCTTTTTTATGTTAATACTCTGAGAAAGACTGTGCTTTGCAAGGTTAATTTCAAGTCCAAACTCGCATGGGAATTAGAATAATTAGACTCATTTAAGAGAATTCTCCCCTCTGGCAGAGCTGATTAAATTATTTATACATTATCTTTTCATATAATTGTACCTAAAACTGTGTAAATGGGTTTTTTTGTCTAACTTTCAATAAATTCATAATACACATTTTCAAGTTGGATACACCGACTGCACCTGTGACAACAGAGAATGGCTCATTTTCAAAATGCTTCAATGAGAAATTAATCCGGAGGGAAACAGAAGCATGCAATTTAAAAGCTTCCACAATGACAACACACTGATTAAAACTCATCAGCTGAAGAAATAAAATTAGTAAGACAATAAATCTTGGACTGAATCCTGTTACCCATTTCCACAGGAATAACTTCATTGACTGCAGTTGCATTACTCTAAAATATGAGTGCTACTTAGATGAGGATCAGTTCCATGATGTGACCCTTTATCTGTAATTTAATATTCTTTGACATAGTTCCCAAGTCCCTCTCTGCTAAGGATCTCAGATTCTGGATAACACCTGAAATTACTGTGGTGATAAAGGAAATCTGGTGGTTGATGCTAATATTCATTTCAGCTCTATTAATTGCTCTTTCTCTCTTCCACACCAATAAACTTGAGAAAGGTTGAGATAATGATATTTTAAAGGGCATTCCTGATACAAAATAGTAACTTGTTCACTACCATCCCTATTAAATCAGAAAGCAATTGGCCCTATGGAGATCTGTGAAAAGATGTCTTTGCACCTATTGTAAAATTTTAAGTATCTCCTAGAGTTGCATTGCCTAGATCACTCTACAAACACATTAACTCAGTGAAATCCCAGTTGTGATCTTTAATGCACTATTAAGGAATCCTGAAAAGGTTTTTACAGGCTCCGAATTTCACGCTATTCTTTATCATTTGCTACAACCCCAATCAATATTCTTTTTCCTTTTTACAATTCAGTATACATTTTCAAAAAGCAAGAGTATTCTAAAGCCTCAGGCTATGTTTTTCCTTACCTCTGCAGAAAGGAAATCATAGGAATGGGTGTCTATCTGGGGACAACTGTGTTAGAGAAGACAGAGGGCCGGATAAAGAAATCCATTAAAAGAATAACGTAATCACATACTTCAAGTTGTGTGTGGACAGGAGTGATAAGTAAGAAAATTATGTATTCTGATTAACAAATTAATATTTCTATTAAACAATAAATCTACAGTATTTCTATTAAACAATAAATCTACAGTGCAGTAATTATCCCAAGGCTATAGCTATGCTCAAATCACCTTAAATTAACTTCTTTAAAAGTAACTGCAGAAAAAGGAAGAGACTGGTCATTGCCAAGTATGCAAAGACCTCAGCTTGTAATTAGTTTTTCACAGCCAGATTCAACTCTTCCAATTTATTTATTTTGGAGGATGACTAGATGGGGAATATTTCCATAATGCTATCCCATGTCCTGATGACACTGGTATCACTGGTATTCCAGCCAGGCACTGTTTACTTTTGCTGCAATACACATCTCAGCTGCATGGCCAGGAGGATCTCACTCAGAGATTCAATGCTAAGACACTGCTTAACTAGCTCTGATATTGCTCCTTTGGCTATCAGTCATGCTCTGTCATCCAATTCTCTCTGACTGGCTGACAGTCAAATTCCTAAGATAGGAGTCAATTTAAGGTAATCGGAATAGTTAAAAGCAATTGTTTCTGACAGGGATCACAAAGTGTCCTCTGGCAAGCAGCAAAACCAAACAAAGCATTGAAAGACCACTTCTGCAGGTTTAGTCATGGTTTTCAGAGCTCCCTAAACCTGAACTTATAGATGCTTAAGGGATCTCCTAAAAGATGCAGTGAGTTTTCAGTACTTCTTGAAAACAAATAATCTGCAAGGTGTTTATAGTGCCCACTCACACAACCTTACTGCTGTTATTATTATCTAGTATTTGAATTACACAGCTAGTTATAAAGACTGCAATTTGCACAAGCTCACATATGAACACACAACTGTTCTTACTCTGAAAAGCTTAAAAGCTGTACTAAATTAGGATATTCTATATAATGATGACCACATCAGAAATAATATTGTATCTGAACTGGATGTAGTTTTACCTCAACAGAAGCAGAAGACAACTCAGTGCCTTTTTAAGAAGCTCTGTCTATGTTAGTGCCTACTAGACAAAGTCATTTAAGTGATCCTAGAAATGCAGTTCTCTCTTGGCATTTTGCACTGGGGACACACAGGATTTTTCTTACAGATGAGTCTGTTGACAGTTCATGAAAGGCTCCATTTACTACTGGGATTCCATGCAGTTCAGAGAAGATGACAACTTACAGTTACACATACTATTTACCTATCACCTTTACCTATTTACTAATTTAATCCCTTGACTGACATTAAAAACATTTCTTGTGTGATTTTAATAAAAGAATCCCAACTGCATTTTTCCTAACACACAGCCAAAAACACACACCAATGATGTATCTAGAGGGACCTGGACAAGCTCAAGAAGTGGGCCCAAGAGGATCTCATGAGGTTTAACAGTAGCAAGGTGCTGCACCTGGGTCAGGGGAAGCCCTGGTATCAACAGTGGCTGGGATGGAGAGCAGCCCTGCCCTCCTTCCAGAATCCTTCCAGAAATAAGGGGCTATTTTTCATGATTTCAAGAATTCCCTTAAGTACCCTTAACACCATCGTATCTATACAGCACTTTGTTGTGGTCCCATCAGCAGCACTTTATGCAGCTTTATGTTTATCCTAAGCCTCAGTGTATGATTTATGGTCTGTTACCCCCCATAAATACCTTTGTTGACACAGAAATAATAACAATTAGGAATAAAACCTATATAAGAACTACAGCACCTGCTGCTAATCTAATGCTAATTAATTACGTCTTAGCAAAAGTTATTACTGAATTACACCAGTAGAAATGATCCTCAAGTTATCAAGTGATTTGGTATCTAGTTTCATAGGCAATTTCAAAATAATTTGTTTTTAATAAGCTGAAAATACCTCAAAGCCAGAAGTTAAAAGGCGAAGTCAATGGAACCTGCCATTTTGAGAATCAGATCACTTTAAAACAACCTGAAATAGATTGTGAATTGTTGCTAAACAGGTAACAATGAATTTCCCTCTACTATAGTAATTTTTCTCATTAAAAACTTTTCCATTGCTTCACGTAAGAGTAACATAAATGGAAAATTCTTGGGAAAGACAAGGCTCTATGAGGCTTAAGGACTACAAGTCAGATATGAAAATCTTTGGGTTTGCTACTGTCAGCTCTTAGTAGAAGACTCTTTTACTGGACAGACAGTATTCTGTTCTGAAAAAGTGGAGTCTAGCAAGGGAATCTCATCAACCTGGAACCTAATCAGCTCATTAAAACAGCTTTTCCCCCCCACTCAGTTGTTCACATATGAGTGTTTCAATGAGAAAGGCAAAGCAATCATTTCTCAAGAGTTAGAATAAGAGAGCTCTCCATGGGATCAGTGTTCATGGCACCTCTGCAATCCTCTTACAGACCTGATTTTAGCTTTGCAGGCATCCTCATTCTCCTTCACTGGAGAGAGAGAGAGACAATGCATGTGGGAGAGGGAGAGAGTCTAGGACGTAAAAAACAAAAGAAGAACGCAAATTTGAGGAAAAGCTACTCAAACGTTGCTAGTAGCAACTCAGCTGGAACATGACTCCATGGTATAACATTCACCTTTTAAATACCCCACAGAGACTGACACACTCTTCTTGACAGAATAGGAAGTGCTAACATGGATTACACAGAGCTCTCAAAAGAGAAATAAGGTCTGCCATCTCCCAAACAGAAGGTGTGTTCTGTAGGAAAACAGTGCTGTGGGTGGGGGTGGCAGCAGTTTCTCATACAGCACAGACCTGTTTTTGAGAGCACAGAAAATGCATCCTTGTGCACACAGCTTGTGCACAGTCATCCTGGCTCAGGCATTTTTACACAAACAGCCTTATTTCACTCAAGGGTACAAACTTCCTTCACAAATAACAAGGCAATACTGCAGATCTGCTTTCAGTTTAGCATTCATATACTTAGCACTGAGGCAGATATAGGCATTTTGTAAGGCTGGCTATCTCCCCCAGCCTAGGCTGCTCCCAGAGCTCTGTGTTTGCTCTATGTATGCGCCACATTCAGATGCACAGTGGGCTGCCACAAACTTGGTCTCCATCAATGTACCGTGTTATTTTGGTTTTTCCATTTTTTGCCTGTTGTTTACTTCTTAAGTAAATTCATTTTCCCAAGATATGGTGCCTAACAAACTGACTATCCAAGATATGCCTCAGATACCAGAATACATTAGACTACAAGAAGGCCCTATGGTGATTTGCTAATTAGCTTAACCCTTTTGGGACACAGAAGAAGGAATTTTTTATTAAAACAGGATAACCCTGGACTATATTGATCTGACTGAGAAATGAGTATTTTAGTCAAGATGAGTCTCAAGATGAGCACATGCTGGAAACAGCGATGTTGTTTCCATAGCAATGCCATGACAGCCTCTAGAGTGAAATAGTGTGCTACCAGGAAATGAAGGGAGTTCAAGTGCTATGAGCTACACAGTTCTGTGAGCATTTCAAATACATTCTCATAAAGAATATTTAGTGCAGCTAGATAGTCCAAAGATTGCTGCTAATGACAAGTAAGCCTTATCAGTATGCTCCTGGCAGTCCTTTTTTCTCATTCACTTCACCCAAGATGACTATCTAAAGGCTTAAACTATGGGCAACACTGCTAAACCATTTCAGACCAAACATTAACAAATACAGCAACCCCTTACCTGACTTCTTTTCCAGAGCAGAAATCCATAATTAAGGTCACTGGCTCTTGCTCTCCGTAGCACAAAAACGCATTAAACCTTTAACTGAAAAATCCTAGTATGTGCAATTATTTACCAAGCTAACCTTCCCCCTTCCTTTTCTCTCACCTCCACCTCTCCCTTGCCTCCTCCTGCCCAAACAATACTGAGCAGATCTGATTGCAAGTGGGAAGCAATGTATAGAAGTCCTGCATACGCCTCATTAAAATTTACATAGGCATAGCATAAACTCACTTGTCTGCTTTTCACCCCAGTTAATGCTCACACTAATACAAAAGCAAAGCAGAAAAGCACTAGTTGTATTTTATCTGCCAAGTTTTACCCAAGTAAATAGTCTGGTCAAATTCTGCCAAGTTGATTTAAAATATTTTCCCAAAGACTACAGACAGAGAATTAATTTAAGATCTCCACTGCTCTGTATTTTCAAAGAAATTAAAAATTTTCAAAGAAATTAAAAATTACCAGTGATTTGTAAAACTGCTAAAACAATGGTTATAGCCAAACTGTTCTCTAATTAAATTCTACAGGGCAAAGTATTTTACTTGTAAAATATCTAAACACACTGCTGCTGATTCAGTCTTTCTCCAGCATTTCCCATGCAGTTTGTAAAGCTGTTCAGACATGAAGTGAATGTCCAGAAACTCTACCACTGTATTTGTTGTTTGTGTCATTGTCACAACCAGCCTCTTGGGTAAACAGATTGTAGGTCATTATATGCAGCAGTGCTGCCTCTGAGGGAAAATAGAAAGACAAATACTTATCCCTGCCAGATCCCTCATTAACAAAATCCACTTCAAACCAAAATGTTTTCTATTTATTGTTTTAAACAGGCATTTCAAGGAATCAAGCCTTGAATGTAAAACATCAAGATGCTTCATTTCCCTTTTGCATTCAGTTTAAAAAAATGTGAAACAAGCATTTTTAAAACAGCCTCAGCCTCTTCCTGCCTATCCCCATAAATGTGTTACAGAAGGCACCATGCCCAGCAACATTCATTTATAATTTAAACTGTTTGCTTGGCAGAATTTTTTCACCTTAATATGTCTAGTCTTAATTGCAACTGGCACACCCACTGATTTTACCAGAAACTCATCTACTTCCAGGAGATTTTTATGTAAGTGGTTTTTCTGTGGGACAGAAATGCAGTTTCAGGGACAGATATTGTTATCCAGGGAAAAACACATCCCTGCAATTTTACAAGACGTACAGGGCTCTATATAGACAGAAAGATACCTCTCAGGAGACTGATGCAAGTTTAACTTACTCATCCCCTTCTCTCATTTATCATGGACTCCCAGTTAATTCCCCAATACGAGAAATATTCTGTCTCACCTTCTCTTGGAATCTCTATGTCAAAATTTCTGTTTATCAGAAGACTTAGGCGAAAGTAATCTGCCTGATGATCTGTTTTTGACAACTGAGTACAAACAGGTACAGTTTATATTGTCTGGAACAGTAGTGGGTACAGCCACTTTAACTCAGCCACTCTCCTGAACACATACAGGTGTCCAGCCACAAAAGCCAACCTGCTGCCACCATGGGCACCTTAGCAGGAACATTTTGCCTCTAGAATTATCTCATTACCTAGTGTCAAGTCCTATCCTTGCCTGAACTCTCTCATGACAGACCTCACAGATTTTCATTTAAGTGTAAAAGAACCACCAATATCTGTATCCCAATCCAAGACAGAAATCCAAGTTTCCCAAAGCCACTGTCTCAGACACAGGAAAAGTTTCCTATCCTAAAACTCAAAACCACACTCTTAATTTCCCTCTCATCATCGTTCTTAGGACGTACTCAGAAAATGAGTGTGTCATTATAAACTTTATCATGTTTTAAGAGCTAAATCAATCAGAAACCTTCAAACACAACATTTCATCAGTAAATACAAAACCACAGGAGTGGGCTAATGCTTGAATCAGAGTCCACACAGCTATTCATTTATGGCTGATATTTCTGTCAGTAAGCTCTTAGGCAAATGACACTAAAAATTCATGTTGTCCTCATGAACTATAATAACAACTATCTACTTGGTTTTTGAAACTTTTCAGGAACATTTGTCCTGGCAACCCATAGACTATTAAACAGCTTTAATACAATAAAAGGAATTGCCAAAGGCAAAGCCTTATCTTGCATAACCATTCTGGAATGTGATCTGGTGATCGTAAACAGGCACACAGAGATTGCTGTGCTTGGTCTGACCCATTGCTTTGCCTTAGAAGAGAACAGACAGTAGGAGAACACACCTTAGAGTCACATGTCAAAGTGTCCAGGACACAGAAATCTGGAGGTGAAGCTGCTGTGAGGAGGACACTGTCAGAGCCACACTGCTACTCCAAAGAGGTATGCTGCCAAATAATCTTGATCTGTCTTACTAAAGAATGGAAGTACAGTTGCTTCGATATCAAAGCAGACATAACTGGACTTTGAAGTACCACATATAAATTATTCCTAAATAAACAGTCATATTAAAGAGGGCCCCTTTTAAGCTTGCTTAATCTATGCAGGTGAAGGACAGAAAAACAGTATGAGTTTGGAAACAAATTGAGGAGATATTCACTACAATCCCCAGGGTAAGGGCACTGTCACTTGACCCTGAAATGGTAATTCTTTAAGGACATTAAGTGTCGTTTGATTTAAAGATCATTGTTTCCTGTGACATTAGCAAAGTATGGTTTAAGTTTCAAAGATGACCTGGCCCACAAAGGAAGAAATACCATCACCAGAGACAGGTAGAACACCCCATCACATTGGTGCCTTCTCTGAGGAAATCTATCCCAATGGGACAACTTCACTTTGACATCTAATACTCCCTCATATAAACCCACAGAGATGTATTCTTCTCACTCCTTTTGATACACTCAAAAAGAAACTGCCAAAGGAACACAACATTCTGACCTGGCCTCATAACCTACTTCTCTTCGTAAGTCTATTTATGTTCTGCAAAACACAGAGAATCACTTTTCTTGGCTACATTCTCTTTTGCTCCCCCTCCAAGGCACCCTGTTGTAGTGCAAGGGGCAGCCTCACAGACGGTCAGAATGACTCCACAACCAAGTTTTCAGGATAACACCAGCACTTGAAACATCAATGCCTGCATTAATGACAGACACAACTCACCCAAAGCAGCTGAGCCTCACCCCCAGACTGCGCACATCTCAGGCATTAGGGTTCTGGGAAGCAGGATAATGGAGACTGGGGGGCAGGGGCAGGGTGAGGACTGACCTTGCAGCAAAACAAGGTGTAATATCTCAGCTGAAACGTCTTCAGGATATAACAGTACAGAGTATTCTAGTCAGGTGGATAGTTACCATTCAGCTGGCATCTGTTTCCTATTTAAATGTCTTAAACCAACACCATTATTTTTCATATAAAATTCCCTGATTTTTCAATCTCTTAGTTGTCTCTTACAATATCTCAGCATTTTCTGTTACAAATACTGCAGGGATTCTGGTAAGTAAAGGTATATTTTAAAACCAGTAGAAAAATATTTTTAAATAGCTCTCTTAAGCCCTACTAATAACATAAACACTGAGCAAGGAATCACAATAAAGGATACTGAAGCTCCTATCTGTGATAGCTAAATGCCAGAGGTTAATCCTGAGATCATCCGCTGACATGTACGTCTCACAGTCACTGTTGACAGATATTGAGTTGACATGATAGGTGTGACCATTAGCAAAGATTCTCCTGGGAGTGACTTCTACCATCAAATCCATGGGTTTCAATACAGGCACCTGCAAAAAAAAAAAAAAAAGCAAAACACAAACCAGAAGGAGAGTAAGACTTAAATACTGTTTTGCTAGGATGATGAGAATTCCAATAGAGAGAAAGCATTCAAAGACTGCGATATTATAACACTTCTTGACAGTGTACACAAGCTGAACTTCTCCATGGATTAATGGCTGGGCAAGGCCTTCCTTGCTAAGGAGGAAGGGAGAGACAAGAGAGGCAGGCAAAATGATGGAAAGCTTGGACTGAGGGAAGGGAGGGACTGTCAGCTGCCACAGAACAGGTCAGTCCCACTGCACAAGCTACTGTCCCACATGTGTGGGAGGCTCTGCCAAGCAGTGAAGCACTCAAGTTTTGCTCTCTTGCTACAGGGTTTGCCATGAGCTGTAAATCACTTCACTGTATTTGTTTTGCTACTTGGTGTTTCTCTTTCAAAAAACTCAAGTGGTGAAAAGGCTGTAGACTCGGAGAAACATAATTAAAAAAAGGCTTGCAAAACAAAGCCAACATGACTTACTGTCCATACACATGTACCACTGAAAATAACACAGATTATCACTTGTCAGTGCCCTCATTATTTCCCTGTGTATCACTTTAAAGTCATGCTTCAGTAAGTAGACACTCAATTTATTCCTTATCAATAAAGCATTAAACACTGTAAAGCTGTGGTCCATAACTGGGACTATTCAATGTTGTTGAAAATGCATCTGAAACAATCTATCATACATCAATCCACATGGTAGTTTAAAGAGGAACACAGAGTAATTAAACATTTGAGTTTCATTTTCTACTAAAGGAACAAAATTCAACCTTTGAATTACAGAATCACAGAATATGTCAAGTTGGAAGGGACCCACAAGGACCACAGAGCTCAACTCCCACCCTGAAGAGCACTATCACCAAGAGTCACACCGTGTGCCTGAGAGCAGTGTCCCAATGTTCCTTGAACTCTGTCAGGCTTGGTGCTGTGAGCACCTCCCTGGGGAGCCTGTTCAGTGCCCAATCACCCTCTGGGTGAAGGACTGATACCCAATCTAAACCTCCCTGACACATCTTCAGCCCATTCCCTGGGGTCCTGTCACTGTCACCCCACAGAAGAGATCGGGCCTGCCCCTCCTCTTCTCTCAAGAGATGCTGAATTCTCAGAGAATTCTCAGACTATAAGCAATCTGGAATAGTTTTGTTTGCCTAATCATACAGAATAGATAAATATTCCATTAATGTAGTCATATTTACACTTTGGAAACTTTTTCTCCCAACAGACAATACTGGCTTGTTTTGCTTTCATTAATAAAGACACATTAACGTTTATACAACATAACCTTCCAGTTATATCCTTTAGCCACTTCCTTTGCCAAAACACCAGAGTGAATTCAGCCAAAAAAGTCATTAACATGTGGATGATGGGTCTTGTCTCCAAGAAACAAGTGACAGGAGAAAAAGAAATGGCTTTAAGTTGCACTGGGAAGGTTATTACATTATAATTGAATTAAATTGGTTATTATATTATAATTGGATATTAGGAAAGATTTGTTCACCGAAATTTTTGTCAACCCTTGGAAGGGCCTGCCCAGGGAAGTGGCTGAGTCAGCACACCTGTAGGTATTTAGAAGATTTAAAGTGGCACCTGGGGACATGGTTTATTGAATATGGCATGCTGGATGCCTGATGATCTTAATGGTCTTTTCCAAACTAAACAATTCTATGATCACATATGCTTATATGAGTTCCATGACTGCATCTTTTCAGCAATGCAGCATCTCAGGTTTACCAGAGCACATACTACTACAAATCCCACTCTTAAAATAATTCTTTTATAAAACTGAAAAAAAGATAAAACTGAAATTTGGTGTACTATCTTTAACACAGCTGCTCTGAATGTGGCACGAACCTGTTCAAAATTAATTACAAATAAAATGTTTCCAGCACAAGAGGTTAAAGAACCTTTTATGAAAGAACATTAAGTCACAACAAGAAATTTTTATGAGGAAAAATAAAACATGAATTCTCAAAAATATTTATTTTGGCCAGTGTATCTTAAAGCATTGGTGACTTGAAAATACGTGGCAGAATCAATACAGTTATCATTCAGCTAAAGCTTCTGTTAGAATGTTCATAGAAATGCTTAGCATTAGGTACATATTTAAATCCTTTACTGACTTAGCACTACCTTTTTCATACAGAAACAACTGAATTTTGGACATGGGCAGCTTACCTGCAGTGATGTTACTGTAGAAAGGTCTTTAAGCTTTCCTTCTTCATCTTTTAAGTTGTACCCCTCTGGTCTCTTATCTCTTTCAGTAATTTTCCACAATTTGATTGTTTTATCTTTAAAAGAAAAGACAAGCAACTGTCAGCTTAGGAATTCTGAATGCAGTTACTCGCCATTCAAAATATATTCCTTAAAGAAGTTTGTACACCTTGGTTTAGACAAGTCCTGTGCTGGAAAAGTCTGGGTCACTTCATTCTGCACATCCAGAAAACATTTCCAACAGACAAAATACTCATAAAGCACATCCCAGATCTTCCCACCGAGTCAGGAGCTCCTGGCAGCTGACAGACTCTATGGAGCACATAGAGCACAGGCTGCTCATGTGCCCAACCTGGCAGTTTGCAGGTGGAACAAACCCAAACTGCTCCATGATCACTGCTGAAGCTCAGTTTAACAAATTGACTTGGCAAGGAAATAACCTCAATATTAACACCAGTTTGGCATTAATGCCAGTCTGCTAGGTTACTTATAAACAGCACAAGAACAGCATTGAGGACACAGCCAGACCAATGACCCTTTCCTGGCCCACTTTGGGAATGGGCAGTGGTGCATTGGTGTAACATCAGAAGCTCTTGCAAATGAAAGGCTGTGTAAAAAACAAGGCATTTCTCCCTCTTAATGGAAAGCAGCTGAGAAACAAGGGAGGAAAAAGAAAAAACCCAACAAAACTGAGAAATCTGTTGTGATGGAGAGATAAATAAGGAGAAAAATGTATTAATCTTGCAAGGAATGGAATAAAATCTAGACTCTTCCTTTCTCATGAGGGGCGAAGCACATGATGAGAGAATAATGATCTCTCAGTTAGCAAAGAGCCTCTGAAACCAACAAACATGTTTTAAACATTTCATACTGCATTTGTCTTTGGGGTTTTTTTCATACAAGCTGAAGCTCCAGATTTCCTAATGCTGATTGTCCACTCCCACTGGGGTTGTGTTTCTAACCTGCCAACCCTAATGCTTCCTAGACTGAAAAATCAATGCCAACTCTTCTGCAAAAAATCTGTCCCTGAGATTCTAATGGTTGTTTTGCTCATCTGCTGGTGCAGGAGCGAAAGTCTTTCCAAAGCTTCTGCCCTTCAGCACCAGTACAGATTTATTGACCTCAGTTCCTGCATCACTTCTGATTTCATCCCACTTTCTCCCTTTACCTTTCTTCTCCTAAGTACATAGCTGAGCATAATAACTTTCCCAGTGTGACTGCTCCAAATACTACTTTCAAATCACTTTAAAGACAGGATATACAAAAAACAGGAATTGATTTACATTTCTATAGCAATTTTTAACTTTGAACTTTGTTTCAAAATCAATTCTTCCATTACTCATTTTTTTTACTATTATGTATCTGTTAATGATATTGATATGCTAATATACAAGTGGAAAAAAAATCACAATACATTTACAGTCAATCTACAGAACAAAAGGTTAGTTCAATTTGTAACTAAAAAGCTCCTTTTAAATATTCAATAAATTTAATTTGTATTGTGTATCATGTTAATTACTTACTAAAAATACACATAGGTCATGACATGCCCTTGGATATTTTATTTACATGTAAATAGTGCATTAATGCTGATCTAGTAAAAAATACAAATACAGCAATTGTAAAATGAAATATAAGAAAAAATATGATTTTCCATTGCTGTTAATAAATCTACCTGTTTCCTGAGTGAAAACTGTTTTGTTAGCATTTATAATGCATTGGTTTTCTTCTCCTTTATCCACCTCTGGACTTTAAATACTCCTTAGAAGTTTTAAGTTTGCTTATATTTTGCAAAATATAGAACAAATAGAAACATCTCTGTGAGGTTAAGCATTCAGTCTCAAGGATGTTTAGAAGTTAACATTAATTATTGTCTGGTAAGTAGTCTGAAATCCTCCACTGAAAGAATCTGTATGGCCAAATTCTGGTCTGCTTTATGCAGCTCACTCTGAGAGTGGGCCAAATATATTCTGGTACAGAAGATCCCAATGAATCATAATAAGTTCTTATTATACTACAAAATCAGTTTGCACATTTTACAGTGCAAACTACAAATTTGTTAACTGCAAGCACTGTAAATCCACAGTGGGATTTGAAAGCCTTGGTGATTTCCTTCTGTCTCCATTAATTAAGACGCCACAATCAAAGCTTAGCTGATAACTTGTTGATAACATGAACTGGAAAGGAACCAAGATCACCTCTGAGAGAGGTGACCTGTGCAGAAACAACTTCAGAGAGAAATCCTCCTTAGAATGACAGAAACAGATTTGGGCAGGTGCAGACCTGCCAAGTCTCATATACTGAGGGTTAGATTTAGACCAACTCTCCCCTCATGCTCCTGAACAGCAGGATGCTCCCTCCAGCATATTCAGTGGGCACCTGAATGTCCACCTGAACACATGGAAAGAATGCTGTTTCACAGTTCTCATTTTCCTGAAAAAAACTACGTATTAGATCCTAAATTACCAGAGAGGAAAATAGCAAAAACTGCATTAAAATAGCAGGATTGGAATTTAGTAACCAAAAAAACCCAGTACCCAAGATATTTCTACAATCTGTCCAATATGAGCATGTGTGACAGGTGGTGCCTTCCAGTTAGGAAACATATTATTATCCCTTTTTATAGGCATGGAATTGATATACATTGTCAAAGGCTTCTCCCAGGTAATCTGTGAGACAGTGAATAATTCAATGTGGGCTGTCTGCACCCCGAAGCTAAAACCATCCTTAAGAATATGCCAGGAGGTGAATCTTGAGACTTCAACCCTGCTGTGCCAGGAATCCTCCTTGGCACATTCAAATGTTTTGCAATTCAAAGCCAAAATCCAAAGCTTGTGCCAGTGGAACCATTTCTGTTCTCCTCACCATGGTCTGCAGAGATGCTCCAAAACTAAGGGGGAGAAACAGAGGCCAAGGTATTTTTCCAGGTCCTAGGCTTGCTACTGTTGGTTGAAACTGGATTAACCACAGCAGCACTAGGACTGACTATTTCTTATTTTCTCCCCTCTCATGAGAGTATGAACCAGAAAACTCATGTAATGGTCTATTATCTATAACTGTAAAAGCTGAAAATCTGAGGACTTTGCTGTATTCCCCTGTATTTCTAAAAACAAACCTTAAAATGAAAAAGGAGAGGTTTACTTTCAATAATCTGGTTTTGTATCACACAGAATCACTAGGTTGGAAGAGACCTTCAAGATAATCAAGCCCAACCCATGCCCTAACACCTCAACTAAACCACGGCACCGAGTGCCACATCCAGTCTTTTTTTAAACACATCCAGGGACGGTGACTCCACCACATCCCTGGGATGGGAAGGTTGGAAGAAGCTGTTCTTAGTTATGTGAAATGTGAGGGATATTTTGACCAAGGGAGAAGAGTAGAAATAAACTCCCAAATTTCATAAGGTGACTAATCATCAAATTAGCATAAATCATCTGTCTGTAACAGCTATGTTTCAGTTTGAATAAGTAACACTGCCCCCAAAAAGTCAAAGGCAACTTTAAGTAAAACAAACTACAAAATACTAAAAAAAATTATCATTTATTTTGAATTAATGTAAACATTATTTAATGCTATATATTTTAATGCAAAGCAATCACTTTGTGATTGTGTCAGTTCCCAAACTGACACAAACTGCTATTTTTTATCAGCAACACCCAATTACACTCAAACTTCTGGAATAAAAAAAAATTCTTTTCTGATTACCCTAAGATCTAAAATTTAAGCCCAGCTATCATGCTAAAGTTTGTGGGTCTCTAAATGCTGCCTAAATGACACCTGTACATGTTAAGGTTACATTCAGATTTTTCCCCTTATTTCATATCTAAATATCCCCTCTTGGTAATAATACTGCCTTCTTTCATCAATAAGCCTTAGACATATTAGAAATATGAGTATCAATATCTCAGTACTGGGAAGATCTCCTGTCTTCCCAAAATTTGCATACCTTTTTAAAACTTAAACTATTCTGATGATAATGAATAAAAAGAAAAATAAATTAATCTCTCTCACCTGCATTCATTTACACATCTACAAATAATGAAAGTTACGACAAGTACCGCAGAAAAAATTCTAAATTTCCTGTGAAACACAAGCTGCTGAGCAAGGTGATGCCTTTGTCAGAAGATCTATTTCAGGATAGCACTGCATATTAATAGAAAAATGGACAGCTCTTTGAATGTCTATGAATAATCAGTTGGAAAAAACCTCAAGGTTCTATGAATGAAATATACAAACAACAGATATAAAAGGCAGTATGACAGTTTTGGTAAACTCTGAAAGAGGAAAGTACTAAAACAGCAGATTAAAATGAGCCAAGTATTTACCATCAGCACTGAAACACACAGAGCAAATACTGCAAATACTGATACGTCCTGCATATTCTCATCAATCTCACCATTTGTTGATAGTAGTGAGTGAGCTGCATTTTGCTGTGGTAACCACTTGATCTTGTTTATTTTTTCTTCTATCTCCAAACTCTTCAAATAATCAAATTCAGGTTCATGGCTCTGGAAAGTGCTGTAAACATTGTACTCCCCCTGATTGTAAGGCTCATTTTTACTCTATGGAGAATAAGAACAACAGAAACATTGTTTGTGACAGCAATATATCTTAATCTCTTAGGCAAGGTGTATAAACAGCCTTATAAATATAAAAATATTGAAAATCTAATTTAATTTCTCATTTAAAACATGATATTGACAGATTTGTTTCAGCAAGAATGCAATTTCCTGTGAGTATTGAAACACTTAATATTAGAATTTTTGAAGAAATGTCAGCTATTCAGGAAAGGCTTCTACAAAAGATACTGCAGATGGATGGAATTTACAAGTGGAACATAAAGGTAAGTGAAGGTATTGTTTTAAATGGAATGGGGTTCCATCATCAGGCAAAAACTATTTAAACTAGACAGAAGTAAAACAAAAATAACCTTCTTTTTTCTTAGATCGTAATTTTGGAGCTTGGAAGCATTTTTATTTGGGACAACAAACTTGCAATTTAAAAATCCTTACCCTTTTTCACTTCCTCTCTAAACAGGTGACACTGTTTTACTGAATCTTGAGATTATAAACAAGTTTGTTAATTCAAATCAAATAAGGTATTAAAAAATATGCCAGGTTTTATCAAGCTATTAAAGACTACATTGGTGACCCACATACCTCAGGTTCCCTTTGGAATATAACAACTCGACCCCCCTTGTCACCAGTAGCCAGCAGTTCTCCAGTGTGGTTGAACTCAACTGTAGAAATAATATCAGCTGGAGGAAGAAAGAAAAAATGCAGGTTTTAGACTGCTGCTACAACACAGAGTCACTAGAAGTATCAGGCACTCCACAAAAAATGCAACAAATGAGGGATTTGAAGGAATACACAAATTCACTAATGCAAACAGGCTGCATGCCATTACACTCTAATGAAACAAGTGCAAACATTAAAGAGGAAATTTGTGTTTCCAGCACATCTGCAGTTTGGGGGAGGAGAAGCTCTCTGGAGGGGTTATGCTTCAAGAAGAGCCATCTTGGGTGGCTATAAAACTGGCCTCCTGCTATATGCTCTAGCAAGAACCAATATAACATCAGTTCTCTTGCACGTATTATTTATTCTACGACCTTTTTAATGATTTTAACATAACCCCCTAGCACTAGATTTCTCGAATATGTATTTGAGTCAAGAGTGCAAAAAAGTACGTGCAGCCTTGTTCTACCACTGAGGAATGAAGGCAAAACCAGAACTGTTCACTGTGCAGTGCTGGCAAGAGCCCATTCTAATCACTGTTTTCAGAAAATCATTTCAGCACCATAAAAATGTGTCATCAGAAGACAAAAAGAATCTCAGTCTCTCTTTTCCTGATTTTCAACAAATGCCTCTCCCTAAGCAATTCATCACTTTAAACAAGAAACCTCATCAAAACCTGAGGCCAGTCTAGAGCACAAATGACTACACATCAGGATGAGAGGGAGAAAGAGGCTGTAGGAGCTGAAGAACTGATTCTTCTGTTTGAATGACAGTACATGCTAGAATCATAATCTGCAGTTAATCCTACACTATTAGCATAATTTGAATTAAAATGCCTAGTGCAATAGTAAATTAAGAAACCATCATATATACAATCACAGGCAAATGCAGGGTATTAGTCAGAGGTTGCATGTATGAATCCTCTCTAATGATCAGTATTCACTCATCAGAAACACAGGCCAGATTTTAGAAGTGTCAGTAGTTAGGAGCTCCCCTTTAGGCATAAAAAGCTGCAGCTCCCAAACACGTTCATCATCCATCAGTTTATAGTGAGAACAATGAAGTGACAGTGGGCTAAGCTCTTTTGAAAACCTAGCCCCAAATAAGTTCACAGAAATTCAAAGGAATTGAAATAACAAGTGGATGCACCATTTACTTGATGCATTTTATGAATTGAAAACATCTGTTCCTATTATTCTTTTAATAAACTAGCAGTTGGGTGTTAGAAAGCTGCTGTTGCCAGTAGCTCTCATCAGCAACACAGCCATCCAAAAGCCAGATTCTTACTCAAACATTATAAACTATTTGCCATCTAAAAAAGAAAAACTTTGCTCCAATCACAGTAAAGAAAAATATCTTTTCATTTTTAAAACAAATCTTCACCGCCAAATTCTTTTAAGTCAAACCAACATTTCTCCATTTTTTTCCTCCACTACTCCATATATAAAGGAGGAAAAGGGAACCAAAAATAGATGTGTAGACTTTGAGAAAAATGGCACATGAAGACTTACAGTATTTTGTGTCTGAACCCAAAGCTTCTCAAAGGTAATGGCATTTGATTTTTATGTGGACTTCCACAGACTACAAATTCCATAGGTAATAACTACAAAACCCCAAGATTTATCAAGTTATAGGAAAAGGATAGAGACTCTGGTTATGTTTCATGATGCTCTGGGGTTTGCAATGGGTTGAGTTTGATGTCAAAAGGGGGTTTTTCTAAAATGTAGAAAACAAATCAACTTTTCTGGCCTTAAAGTTCATTCAAACTGCTTTCAATGGAAGAACACTTCTTGGCTATTTTCTCCTTACCCTGCAGAATTCATACTGATAGTAGGTGTGGTCACCTGCTTATAAAATGACAGCTGCATGATTTTACTCATTCAAAGCTGTATCTCACCCCAATCACACAGGCACAACTGAAGAAGCCTCATACTGATATTCCTTTTAAACTGTGCCTTATCTTAAGTGTGCAATGGGAAAGAAGGGCAAATGCAGAGGGAGGAATGTAGTATTAAAATATGTGTGTATGTATGTGTATCAGTCATGTACATGAGACTTTCTCAACAAAAGGATAAGATAAAGTAACTGCAAAAGGAATAAATGTCATTTGGACTTGTATGTGTGAATACATGTGCCATTGGCCTGGAATAATTCCACAACATCACAAAATATTCTTCTCTACAGTGACAGTGGTCATAAATTATATTGCACTTGACATCTGTCATTTCCCAGTAAAGTCCACAGCAGTATTTGCACAGCCTTCAATAATAACTGAACCAGGATTGTATTAAAACAGCTCTGCATTTTCTATGATATTGCATTTGTCATTAAAATATCATGCACAGTTAAACGATTATTGTTCAAAGAAAAGGACTGTGGGCAGTGTGCAACAATGCTGCTCTGAGGCAAAATTCTCACCACCTCCCAAGGTGTTTCTTCCAGATATATTTCTGCTTTCTATTAGAAAAACTAATCCTGAGCTGTAAACTACCTATCATTTTTAAATTAACTTGTTCTGAAAAAGAGCAGATCCAATATTATGACCTTATAGGCTATGTAGCTTGTTGGTAAAAATTATTCTTGAATTGGAAAATCAGTTTTATTGATCCTGTAAATAACAGCTGAAAACAACAGCTATCTGTCCCCTGTGCAGACACCACCACCCACCACCCTCCCACACATATCCAGCATATCTGTTCAGCAGGTGAACATCAGTCATGCTGTTTTCTTACAAAGGGTTAGCCAGGCTGGCTCTTCCTAAAACAGAGGAGGTAAGGACAGAATCAATCTTCATAATCTTCTGCAGGACATTTTCCCACATATTTATTACTGCTGTAGCAACATCAGCCACTGCTGTCCCAATCTTACAGATTCTCCCACTGCAGAGTGGCCCCCTGAGCGCACAGAGAATTAATTCCCAGATTTCAGCCTCTCCAGGATATATAAATGCACCACAATAGAAAAGCTGATGAATTTGCATGTACAGTAAGCCCTTGGCAAGGGATGGCAGAGATGAAAGACTTCTTCCAGCCTTCTCCTCCACTACACCTTCCATATCTCTGCTGGCAGTGCCAAGCTTTGCACTGATGATTAGGATTATCAGAGACAGAGATAATTTACCTATTAAGAATAATTACGGATAACCTCAATGCCAAACGCTTACAATCAAACTGTAAATCCCATCTCTTACAGAACATTAATCTTCCTATCCCAATTTTAAATTTTCCATTTTGTCTATGTGGAAATGTATATAAACTTGGATTTAAAAGTCAAGATATTCAATATTTTCCCTCAATATACAGATGCTGACTGAGAAAAGCAGACCCTAAACTTTCAAAGGATGAAAATACTCCAGGGGGCATAAACATCTGATTATCTGGCTCACATCCAGCCACTGCAGATTGTCCCAGTATGCAAAATGCATTACAGAACTGAATCCCGAGACTTAATGTACATATTCACAGAAAGATACCACATTATTCTACACAGAAAGATTTCACACTGCTTTACAGCCTAAACTGACATGAAGTTTTTCCTGATCCAGCCTGTGAAATATTTAATTTACTGACTCCTAGTCACCCCTGCCCTTTCATACCTCACTAATTCCTCTTCAGATTCACAATTTACACTCCTTAAGTGTTCATAATGGCTATGCTGTTAATGGCTGCTGCCTAGCTAGATATATTCAGGTTTTGTGAGATCTAAGTCCATCACTGTACAACTGGGCACATCAAGGTAAATCAAGCTGATTGTGCAGTTCTTTCCAAAACTTCATGAGTGTTGATTGTTCCAGCATTGGATTTAAAAGTCAAGATATTCAATATTTTCCCTCAATATACAGATGCTGACTGAGAAAAGCAGACCCTAAACTTTCAAAGGATGAAAATACTCCAGGGGCATAAACATCTGATTACCTGGCTCACATCCAGGTAAATGAACCCTGCAGCAGCCCTGCCTCAGGTTGAGTACAGGGATGAAACAAGGGTTGCTACATGTAGCCCAAGTTTATTTTGGCCTTTATTTCACACCATTACATACTTTTCTGTGTTCACCTCCTAGCCTCTCACAGCTTTATTTAAAGGAAGAAGCTATTAAAGCCATACAGAACATCAACAGGTCTGAAGACCTCCACAATAAATTAGAAAAGCTTTATCTATATATTCAATCTTCCTATCATTTTGGGGCACTCAAGTGTAAGAGCATGTGATTTTCCACCTAATATGCACTCAGTGAAGCTAAGTGTGAACACACTTACACATCCTCATACAGTCTTTTGGTCAGAAACTTAAAGCAACTCTTGCTCAACTGTAATTTTCATGTGTTATTTTTACTAAAAATTTCTATCTTTCTGGAACCTTTAATGTGAAGGCCATGGGTTTTATATATATATATATATAAAACTATTATTTGCTTCAGAAGATCAGGAAAGCAAAGAAAATTTTGTAATTATTTCATCCAGCACAAATGCAGCTTTTTGAACAGCAGAGCAAGTTTCGAGGGCAATCATCATGTGACATTACAGAGAAAAGATCAGAGAATATAATCTTCAACTGAATTCCAGTGTAATCCTGATAGAGAATTAAAGGATTTGGAATGGGCCAGAACACTGGAATTAACAGTACTCTTCTCTAAAAAAAGCTGTGAAATCCTACCAGCCAGAACAGGTCAGAACTTCTCATTAGTATCACACCCACCACAGTCAGCACAGCAAGGCTGCCAGCCTGAACTGACTGAATCAACATCTGGGTCAGGTTTTTGTTGTGTGTGCTCCCAGTGGCTAGCAGGCAAGCTTGTAGTCTACATTATTTCAACCAAGTTCTGACCTGGCCTAACCTTGGCTTGTGAAATCCAATAAGATCACAGCACAATCTGGCATGGCTGCAAGCAATGTTCAGTCATACTGATACAGAAGTCCCTGAGGAGCATAATCTGGAAGAAACAACAAAGAAGCTTGCAACAAAGAGAACCATAAAACAAAAGGACAAATGGCAAATAAAAGAGGAGTAGTATTACAGTATCTCGAATGAAGGGAAGGCCAATACAAAGAGCTGTGCTGTCAGAATTTAGTCTAGACTAAGAAAGAAAAAAAGTAGGGAAAGAAAGAAAGAAATAGATGGAAAGAAAAAGCCTGCTACCTTTTTAAAAGCTGAAGTTTCAAAGGTTTCCTTAAACAGTTAGAAAATAAAGTATGCAAAATCTTAAATGTATGAAGGCCTTCTTTTCTGAAATAGCTGGCAGAGAGATCATTGACAATTGAAAAATTTCCTGCTTGAAGTAACAGTCTCTGTAAAGTGCAATCAGTTTGGGCCACACATTATTCACCCACCATCTTGGATCCAGGGACTGTAGGATATCAGGACATNTGTCATCTTGGTGAATCTTTAATTTTGCTTTTTTAATCTCATTTATTATGGCTTTAAAGTCTGATGAGTTTGTGCTGAAAAGTGGCAAATGTTCACTCCATGCTGGATGTAGGGACAACGCAAAACACAACAGGAAGCTGATTTTGGCCAAGGCAAACTTTGAACACGGATGCTGCTAACAGTGGAAAACCTTCAGGGATGACTGAAACAAGGTGATCAATTCAAATGAAATCCAAAGATGGGTGTCCACTACACTTCAGGCAGTTATTCTGTTAACTGCCACCTTGCCTAGCTTCTTTGCTAACAGAGGCAAATACATCAAAGGCAAAAACCAAACAGCCCCATTTAATCTTGTCATGCAAGAGCATGGTTTATCAGGCTAAATATCACCTTTCTTCCAGAGTACAACCTCTTCCTGACATGAAATCCAAAACCACACAGTTGAATGCTGAACAGGTCCTTGAAACATCACCACTTCAGCTCAGGATGATAGTAAATAGAAGTTAAAAAACCCTGAAGAATGGAAGCAAATTTTTCTTCAAATCCTGGCAAGCACTAATCTTCCCATTTTCTTCATCTTTAATCTCCAATTTATGGATTTTAGAAACACCTTGGTGGCCTGCATCAGGCTTAGGTGACCATGAGACCAGTATGAGACTGATGAGTTCCACAAGTCCATGCATCCCTATCCTCAGGGACCAAGGAAAACACCTTTCCATGCAGAACATCTGAACATACGTTCAGTGCTCACTCAAAGAGAAAATTCACTTGAAACAGGATCTTAAAAAACAAACTCAAAGTCTTTAACCCCTCTACGAGTGCTTATAATCACTGTGATTTACTCTTTCTAGCCTGCAGATTTAATAGAGTTGGGTTTTTCCTCCACTATTTTTGTATGTGTTTATTTTAAGAGCCTAGAAATTTTTTTTCAACAGCTTTTTAATCACATGCTAATTTATAGCTGTATTTCTCAAATTAGAAAAATCAACTATTAGAGCACAGTCAATGTAGAAAAGAACTGCTTACAGGACAAATATTTAAAATAAATTATCTGGGTTCAGTGCTCTGTGCTAAAACAACACTTTATATTGAATACAAGTCACTGAGATTCAATGTTTCATAAACTGACCCTCCCATTCCTCATTCAAATGCTCAAAGCCCTTATTTCAGAGGTTCTGGCGCCCATCTCCCTCCTGCAGAGTACAAGGCCTCCAGGAAAAGAGGCCCAAGAGGCTTGACCTTCTGCCCACTGAGGTAAATGAAAAGTTTCCCACCACTTAAGTAGTAAATAAGGTCAAGGAACATTTGTCAGATGTAGCATAGCTGAAAATTAGGACACATTTCTCAAAAATTTGGCTACAGGTTTCATGCACTTCAGCGTCTTCATGTTCAAGGTGACCCGCTTAGACCAGCAAGGTTGCAAAGGCAGAAGGGCTAATTAACATTATTAATATTATCCTTGCTGAAGTCACCGGGTGCACCACTTCGTGCCTTCTTAATCTGAAACACATAGTGGACTGATAAAGAGCTTCCCAGGATTCCTTTTAATAGCTATTTAGGGCCCCCAGCAGTGGCAGGCACTGCCCTCCTGCAGTCCCAGAGCAGCCTCTCCCTGCTGTGAGCCTGCAGCCCTCCCTGAGCACCAACAGGCAATTCCAGCAGGCACCCAGCCACTGGGGATGGCCAAACAGGGGAACACTAAGCCCTCCATCCTGTTCAGCCTGAATAAGACAAAAAAAGAAAGGCTAGAAAGCCTTTCACTCTCAGTAAATCTAAGCCATTTGGTAAATCTGCTTGTATCTATTCTTACAAGCAAGCTTAAAACTAAGAAAACACTGCAGATCAGTATCTATTTTAGCATAAATATATGCACAGAAAGCTTCTAAATTTCACATTCCCTCAAATCTTCTTCACAGCTTACATTGTGTAACACATGCTAGTCATTTACTCTTCTGAGATTTCAAGGGGGAGGTAGGGGAAAAAAAAAGGAAAAACAACATTGCAGCCAATGTTGCTTGCTTTCTTTCTTTCTTTGCTGACAGATGAGACCCTCATCTAAGCAAAGGACTCAGTAACAGGCTTGAAACACTCTGCATGATAAACATGCGCATATTTAGAAAATGTGCCAGTCCACTCCTCTTACCAACCCACGCTGAAGGACAAAAGAGAAAAAATTGCCACGGGCATCACATCATGCATTTAGAGTCTCCAGAGAGGGGCTCAGACTGGTACCCAGAGAAGGAAGCCTGCCTGAGCTGGGAGCTGCTGCTCAGCTCCATGTTACTTCCCACCGAGGAGCGGCACAGCCTGGCTGCCAGCTCCAGACAGATTAGAAATGGTGCTGCCAAGTGTTAAAAATGCTAGGCAACGGGGTTTTACGGAGACCACAGAAAAACCTTGAACCTCGCCCTTCATTTTGGAGCAAATATAATCCAAATATGGAAAGTGCACAAATTATTAATATATACTAATTTTACTTTTACTGTCAGAAGTGAGTATGCTTGTGCATAATAATTGCAATGATCTACAATAAGAAAGTATCAAGTTTTGTTAAAAGCCTATTCTAAAACAAAGACAAAAAAATCCCACCCATATTTAGAATTTTAAAGGAGAATAATTAATTTTAAATATATCAAAGACTAATGAAAAATCATCCAAAATTTAAAAAATAATTCTCAATAACCAGATTGAAGATGAATGTTATTTCCATATATTACATACAAACTTCAATAGAATTTCACTGCCAGCTGGTTCTGAACTTTTCTTCCCTCCCCTCTTTAACTGAGCAATTAAATTGCAGAAGCCAAGCTCTCAGTAATTCTGTCACAGCAGTTCTCATGTTCAAAGTACTTTCTGGGCATTAAACTCCACAGCAACCCAAGGAAGTCAGCAAAGAAATGTCAGCATTCCCATTTTACACAAAAGAAAAAAATGAAACAGATCCTCCAGAGTTTTTATCCAAGATCAGAGAATCAGTTTTGATTATACAGATACTAAGGGACAGATAATCCATGCTGTGGCTTAGCAAAACATTTCTATTTAATAAAGCCCTTAATCACTTGTCTAGAGACTTAAATGTTCCTATATTCAGCTCAAATGAGTATGCACGTTGATGAATGAATATACTGATGGAGTCCCAACAAACAAAACCTCACAACAGCATGCACCCAGGGTGAAAAAGCCCAGTGAGCAGGATTTGGGGTGAAGTGAGGGGCATATAATCTTAAAAATCATGAAGGGATGGAGGTAGAAGCTGAATTAGAGCCAGAGTATTTAAGCACAGAGTGATAAGGGAGGCAGAGACACAACAGCCCTATCTGTGCTAGCAAATGAAGAGTTCCAGGAGGTTCCTGGGTTTTGCAGTGATATGATTCACACTGTTAAACTGATAAAGAGAGGACCTTGAGAGGCTTTTGGCTGTAATAAATTGCTCTCCCCCAAACACCACCCTGGCAGGGCTCAGGGGCTACAAGGCATGGCCACTTCTCACAGGCAGCACACACATGGCCACCGTGGTTTGGAGGCTGCAGAATGTCACCCTCATGGGCATGGGCCTCTCTGTGCCAGCTGGTCCCAGGGCTCCCAAACATCCAGTTTGGCCAGGGAGATGCACTTAGTGAGTGCAGCTCATAGGAACCAGTGTGGCACAGCAACACACTGTATGTAACATCCACACTCTGCTACATTATATTATATTATATTAAGGTTTCCTACTGCAACTAGCAGAAGCTGGGGTTTCCCAACGTGCAGGGGAGCTCTGGAGCCTGTAGAACCAGCACAAAGGAAAATAAACTCTGTTTTCTTTCCTCAGTTGTAACCCAAGAGCGTGGATGGCAGCGTTTCAATCTTCTCATCAGAGATTCTGACTACAGCATCCAAGTAAACTATATTGAAATACCATGAACAACAGACAGCTCTAACTCACACATCACCAGACATCTCCTCTGTGATTCCCAGCAGTGGACCAGCAAGCTAAGGTCACACACAGGGCTTGCTGCCTGTCATGGGAGCTCCATGCCAAGCCATGTAGATACTCATCTAACATTAGCATCTGTTTGCTTGGCAGGCTCCAAAGGCAATTCAGCTGACAACTCTGAATTTGCCTCTGGGTCTGTCACAAGATCATATAACTCTAGGACTTCTGGGAATGCTTAATACTTCTTTGATGAAGATCATGCATATCATAATATATTAGCTCCGTTCTAAGCATCCCTTGAAATAATTTTTTGTGACCTCTCAGAATTATTCAGGTTGTGTGGCTGGTTTAGGTGTGCAAACTAAAGCCAAGTTCAAAGATCGTGCAAGTAGCTCTTGTCTGCATCAAGATCTCTTCAGCAAGTTTACATGACGATCCCAAGGAGATAAAAATCAGATTTTTCGGTGTTAATATGGTTTGCTGTTACTGATGGAACACCAAAGTCTGCCCCCAAGCTTATCTAAAATGAACAGGATAACTGTATCATCTTTACTATCACTCTACTGCTTGAAGGTTTGATATGCATGTGAAAATTATACTAAAAAAGCCTTACACAACTTTACATTCGTCTAAAAGCTTGTTTTGTAAGATTCAGTTCATAAAAGGCCAAAGTCTTTACTTTTTACCCATCTGTATCTATAAATACACACACATGTATGTATCCAACTGGATAAATGGGAGGAAAGATGGGAATGCTCACATGCTTAAAATTAAAAGTATGCTAAATCACCCTATTATGTCAGGAAATAGATGACCTCTCAGCCCTGAAACTTTGAATTCCAGACAGCTGTAGTGTGAAAACCAAATGTTGAATTTACCCTCAAGTTTAAATACATCGTATTTCTATAATTACTCACTAAAAGAAATTACTTAAAGAGCAGAAGACACTAAAAATCAATTCACCTTTCCCCAGTCTGTGTCTGATAAAGAAACTCCAAACACCATTAACAGCCTCAGGAAGTAAACATCCCTGTTTTGGGATATTCCCAATGGACATCAATTACATAACAAGACTAGAACAGCAAATATTACAGATGCTATGGACAATATCTAAAACTTGCTGGTCAGGCAGTTTCTGGGGATTTTTTTTTTTTACTTCTGAATGTAGAAGCAGGCAGGGAACCCAGTCATTATGTAAAACAGCCCTAAAAGCTCTTTCCAGTCTAACAATGCAATATTGCAAGTGGGAAATCAGACCATTCCCACTGCATTTACAGCTACGGAATAGAGGCTTCAAAGCTTCAAACCTATGTTTTAATACTAAGTAAAATCAGTCCTTCTTCATCAAAAGGTTAAACACAAAATGTAACTTTTTTCATCCCATCACTAAAACTGAAAAGTCAACAACGAAATCATCTCAAAAAATAAACATCACTAATCAGAATTCTGTCTCCTGTACAAAAACAGACCTAGAGGAATCTCCTTAGGAGGCCCCCCAAGTCAGGGGGCTTCAAATCAAATGGTGGTGGCTCACAAATCTGCAGGCACCTTCCCCAAGGCCATCCCTCCTGAAGCCATATTGCTTGAGAACTGCTGATCTGCAGCCCACACAGGTAACATTTACACACCTAAGCCCTTGACAGAAGTGCAAGGCTTCCAGACTCCCCTATGCTCGCAATCATCGTTGGTTGTTAAAACACAGTCCACAGTAATTATTGCTGTGCTCTCAAGGCAGAGCAGCCTTTGCTGCAATACAGCAGTTCTGAGACATGAGGCCAACAGAAGCCTCAAGTCTATTTTAATCCCACTATAATTATAAATTATGGA
Organism: Hylia prasina; assembly: GCA_013397195.1. Taxonomy (NCBI): domain Eukaryota; kingdom Metazoa; phylum Chordata; class Aves; order Passeriformes; family Sylviidae; genus Hylia; species Hylia prasina. Next base: position 137,707 of record VYXD01001801.1, on the reverse strand, counting down.
TATATAGTTGAGATGCTTCTGAATTTTTGTTTGCATGAGGGTGTATTTATGCATTGCAGAGGAACACTGCAGAGGAATATCTGAGCTTGAACTGACTGAACTGGCACCAGAGCCATTGTAACAACAGCACGATGCTGTGCCCAAGACATCGCTGCTGTCAGGACTCACTGCCCTGTTCAGAGCTAACAACAAAACAGACCTTTTCACCATCTCCATTAAGCAATGTTGACACATCCCTTAAATACAGAATGAAGAGAAAAGGTGTTGACAGGTTTCTCCAAGACAAAACATAGGAGAAACACACTGGTTAGTTGTTCAAAGGACTGTGATAATGGAAAAATACTATCACCCAAGTCAGAACCACAGAGCAGATGCTGGAAAATTTGCCAAAAAGTGGTTGAGTGGAGAGAGACATTGTCTTACCCATGCCTGTACCAGCACACAGCTGCCATCAGGCCTCATGCTGCAGAGAAGGGAACAGCTGCAGACCCTGGCACCATTTGCTAACCCTGGAATAAGTTGTCTCTCTACAACATTTTTATTTTACATTGCTATCCCGTAGTGATGCAACATTTGTAAGTAACAAAAACTCCTCTTTTTACTTCAGTAAAAAAACTCCTCTTTTTACTTATCACTGCACTTTTCTAGGAATGCCGCCTCTGATCAGATACCTCATTTTTTTAGTTTAATAGCCTGCTATGCACTCGAATAATTAGGAATTAATTCTTTGGAGAAAGAGGTTTGCCTCTACACATGCTCTGCACTAACTGGAGAGTCCACTGTAAAGCAGTACCATATTCAGCAGATTGTGAGGATTAAGTACATTTTCCACAAACAATGAGGATTTCTGTAATCAGCCTTGCAGAGGGATCTAGATAGATTGGAACATTGTGCTATGATGAATGGGATGGAATTTCTGAAGTCAAAATGTCAGATTTTGCACGAAGGACAGAGTAACACCAGGCACAAGTACAAATGGGGAGAGAAGCAGCTGGAGAGCAACCCTGCAGGAAGGGTCTGGGGCTGCTGGCCAAGAGCAGCTCAGTGTGAGCCAGCAGTGTGCCCTGGCAGCCCTGGGGCAAACCCCACCCTGGGCTGCAGCAAACACAGCACAGCCAGCGGCCAAAACAGGTGACTGTCCTGCTGTGCCCAGCACTGGGGTGGCCTCACCTGGAGTGCTGTGTGCTGTGCAGTTTAAGAGGGATGTTCAGCTCCCTGAATGCATCCAGAGGAGGGTAACAAAGCTGGGGAAGGGGGTGGAAGGAATGTCCTGTGAGGAGTGGCTGACTACTCTGGACTTGTCTAGTTTGGAGAAAAGAAGGCTGAGGGGTGGCCTCATTGCTGTCTGCAGCTTCCTGAGAAGTGGAGAGAGAAGTGCTGATCTCTCCTCTCTGGTATCCTGTGATAGGCCATATAGAAATGGATCAAAGCTGGACAGGCTCAGACTGGAAAACGGAAAGTTTCTTGACTGAGAGGGTGGACAAATATCAGAATAGGCTTCCCAGAGAGGTGGTAGATGTCCCAAGCCTGTCAGTGCTTAAGAGGCAATGCCCTTAACAACATTGTCTAACTTTTGGTCAGCCTGAATCAGTCAGGCAGTTGGACTACATGGTCATTGCAGATCCCTTCCAACTTAAGGAGTGTACTCCATTTTAATTATTTCCCTGTGGTCTTCTCCAGATCACAGCTGTCATGTACTTTTTTTTCCCCAAACACTAAAAAGAATCTAGACACGAAGACAGAGATGTATCACATTATCATTCACAGATAAAAAACCAAGATGGAAGAAAGAAAATTATTTCCTCGGGATGCTGTCATTCAGAGAGGATCAAGTCAACCTCCTAAATCTTAGTCTAATGCCTCAGAATAGACAACAAATTATTGTCTGTTAGCTGTTCATCAGAGTGTTGTTGAACCGCCTCAATCTTCAGTCAAAGTGTGGACTTACATTATAAGAGTGAACTTCAATTGAAATCAACAGGAAATTGTTTAAACAATGTGTCACACCAAATTTTGAATGTGTTTCCTGAATATTCAGAAAAGGTGTTTACTGCATGCAAAGGAAATATATAAATTTTGCCTTAAAAACAAACAAAAAAAATCATGGGTCCTGCCTCAGAGTCTTATGAAGAGAAATAGCTATTATTTCATTCTTCCATGCTTAGAATAGAGGCCTGAAGAAAGCAGTCAAGGCCTGAAAATTCTATACATCTGTCTCTCTTCTTGAGTGCTATAAACTCTCAGATTACTTAAAGTAAAAAATCCTCACAGAAAGACATGAGGAAATACAGGGACACTACTTTAGGCTAAATCAACACACCAGAGGAAAATACTTACCAGAGTTTTAAAAGCACAATCCAACACACTCCCTAAAAGAACTGCAGAACCTGACCTGTACCCACTCACCCAAGAAAGCTGAAACAGGCAGCAAAGCTTCTTTTTCCTGTAATTTTGCACATAATTTTGAGCTCCTTTCAGTAAAAGAGACCCTTTTATCTGCCCACTTCCATTGCACTGCTGATTGTATACCCTAGGAAACTGTCTGCAATAAACATCCAACCATCAGGCAGTCACTAAAATATTCCTTTTTCAGAAACTAGACCAATGACAATCATTATCATAAAGGCCCTATTATAAGAAAAGAAATTTATTTTTGCACTAATGTTTCTCCTGATGATGTGAGATAAAGAGTCTTTCAAAAGCTGTCAGAGTAGTACCTGGCCTGTTGGAGCTAAAAGCACACTGATAGCTTCAGAAAGTCAGAATCAAACTGTATAAAAATCTGTATTTTTCTGGTAAAGGAAAGCAGGACACTATGAAGCACACAGAAAAATTTCAAAATCTGAATTTTTTTTTTTCTTAGTAACTGACAAGATTACTAGCCAGCTGGTAAAATACTGAAGGAAAGAGGCCAGCAAAACTATACAAAGCTAAGAGAAACTGTCTTGTACTAATTAGAAACAAAATGCAGCCCGATGACACTTTATAAACTTCCATTAGCATACTCTGCAGGAAGGAGCTTGCAAACATCTGTAAAATGATTATTCTCCGCTGGGATGTCATTTACAGTGCAAAGTATTAAAAACAGGGCCAAAAAATCAATTACAATTTTTGTAAATGAGCATATTCTTTATCTAAGGGATTTGAACGTGTATGTGGAAATTTCCTTTAAAAGGAGAGACAGAATCTGATTTGACAATGAAAAACAGCACCCCCCCCAATCTCATTTGCACAAGATTAAACTTAAGGATCATTAAGATAACAGTTTGTATATAAAGTGCTAGAACAGAATATTACTTGAAGTCAAGCCTATCAAAGCCATAACTAACCACATACCAGATTCAAAGACAGACTTTCATTATGAAAGTTTTTAGGTAAACGTCCAGAAACATGGTCCATTGACCAAGATTACTTGGATGATTAAAGATATGTACACACTAGACAGGAAGACACAAATATACAAAAGTAATAGGGAGAGTAGAAGGCAACCAATACCCAGTGAAAATACTATTTCAACTGGTCCCTATTTAATACATTAGAATTGAGAATTAAGGATTTTAGCCTATAATCAAAGGAAGCCAAAATAATGTGGAAAAACATAAATTACCCAACAAAAAATTAAAAATTTAAAAACTACCACGGTAAAATAAAAAGGAAAAAACTCACAAACAAATAAAAAGGGCTGTCTGAATGGACTGAAGGGTTTTTTCCTCATTTACTGATTTTCAGACATGTCATTTATCTCAGAGAATATGCTTAGAAGGTAGGTGAAACTAATGCTGAGTTCCATTCAAGAGCCATGACCAACTGCAGAAAATGGCCAGAAAATTTACCAGCCATTTTATCAGAGTTTTTAATCATGGTAGAAAATCTGGCAGCATTAACCTGACTTTGCAGATCACCGATGACCAAGCACCATGAGTATTTTGTACAGGAAGTAAGATGAATACAACTATTCTCTCAGAGGCGAAACCTTTTTGTCTTTGTAGGGACAGATTAATGACGTACAAATATACTTCACAAATATATGAAAGCATGAACTAATGGAGAGTGCAGACACTTGCTGAGTAATTCCAAAAGCATGCCATTCCTGTGCTCTAAAGATTGTCTCCTCATAATTATGGAGGTACTAACCTAAGGTGTTGCATTTGACCTTTAAAGCCCTAAGTAATCTGAAAATCTAGCCCAGATACCAGGCCTTCTGTGCTCTTTACCCCTCTTTCCTTTTTCCTTTTGCTTTTACAGCAATGATTAGAGAGAAGCTGTCAGTCCCCCTCAGCCATCGTGTCATTTGGTCAGGCAGGACCTGGACCTATTAAACTCTCATTCAAACTTCACAGCTCATTTCTCCTGGTGGGTACCTGAGGAGAAACCAAAAGGATACCCTGGAAAAGTTGTTTTATGAAGCTACCTCTCCGTTTTGTAGTAGATTACCTGGCAGATGGGCAATTTTAAAATGGTAGTGGGATTTTTATGGTTAAGGCAGTTCAGAACAGGATGAGATGCCAATCAGCTGTGTATAATCAAAGATAAGAGGATGGAGGATACTGTCACGATGCCTGAGCCTCTTCATTGACATGGAACATCATGGCTGTCACTGGTGTTCTGGAAAAAGCACAACCTATTTAATATCATGTGCTCTGCAGAATTAAAATGAAGTCTGAATTTCACAAGAAAATTCAAGATAACTAGGTTAATGCAGGATGTCTGCAGCACGATTTCAGCTGCACAGCAGTCTTAAGCTATTTTGAGCAGCAGCAACTACTTACTTAAGTAGAATCAGCAAGAGGCCACATTCCCTATTGTTTGGGAATAACAAAGCTGGAACACCTCTAACAGGCTACCTAGGGATTACTTCAGCTAAATGCAGCTTTGTTATCAAAAAAAGAAAAGAATTTTTTTCAGCCTGACAGCACCATAAAAACCCTTGTTCGTAGTGAATGACACATGAACAGAGACTGGTGTTTATAATTTTCTGCTGGTTAAAGACTCATTCTTGCTCCCATTGAACTAAATGAGGCAAAACTGCCATTGATTTCAATCAGATTGTCAGTAGACCTTAAAGATACTAACCATCAGCACTTATTAATATGGAATTATCAGCAGAAAACATATTGACTAGTTGATCTAAATACTTTATCTTCATTCATCAAAACACTTAATCCAAATGAACAGAGACAGAAAACTGAACCCAGACCAAAGGTCAGGCTGAACTTACAAATTGCAATGAGTGCTAATGTACACTACCACCAGCAGCAGCATAATGTGCACTGTATCCAATCAAACCAATGGACAGAATATTAAATGGGAAACACACAGCACACACCCCCCCACACACACCCACCTTGCTTTCCCAGCACTTCAAATTCTGCCTCAACCAGACATCCTCCACCTTTTCACATAAAACATGAAAAAAACATTAAAAAATCATAAAACTGTCTCCTTATTTGCTGAAGCTTTTAGTTATAAAAGCCAAAAATCAACCCTTGTCACTATAAATGCTACAATTGTCATAAAAAGCTCTTAAACTCCACTGATATTATTTTAACTTCAGAGAAATAATTGATGTACTATAAAGGAGAAAAAGAGTGGTAAAAAATCTGAATTTAATTATATGAATGGTATTCTGTATACACTTAATTGCATAGCAGTAACACAACCACTTTCATTACTCTTTATAGCTTCAGATGCCCATTAGCACAATCCCCAAGGTTCCTTATGAATAATTAGATTAGAAAAGGGGGATCTGATGAAACGCAATAGGATGCAATGCTTATGAAACAGCACATCTTGAATCCAGATGCTGACACGACAACATCATGAAGAGCTAATTTGCACATCCAAATTAATACCATCATGATGATAATACAAAAGAAAGATATGCATATGAAACGAGCTACAGAAAATAATGTCAAAAAGAATTGAGGTACTGATATTACAAAAATACATCTATTTGACATTTTAACTCAGTTGGAAAGGTGTAAATAGATGAAATGTCATATTCGTGAGCATGGAGATACTTAAACAGACTTAATAGAATGTAATCCACGATTTGGCAACACATGGGCAAGCTGTTTAATAAATAGTTATATCCATCAAACATGTGCAGCACTCACATAAACAGGTGAATAAATTTCATTGTACTCTATAACACATCTGTTTCTATTTGATCCACTGAATGTTTCTGTATTGTTTGGTGCTTCTTAGGTATATACCATCAACTTAATCAGCAGTCATATATTTTTGAAGGATCTCTGTATGGGGCCAAAAAGACGGAAACAAATAGGGTTTAAAAATATTTTAAAGAGAGTCAGAGATTTCTGCAGCTATCCTGAGTTGTATGTCTGTGTGTTTACATGTCCAAATGGTTAAGAAAGATCTCACTCAAATACACTTAACAGAAAATAATGGCATTTCTGGAGAAAGGCAGATGCACATTTCTGTGTCTCTGGTTCATGTACAGATTAAAACACAAGTCCACAGTACAAGGCAGCCATTTGCTACTCAGACACTGATGTCAAAGACAGCTCCTCTCTCCACATTTTACAGCTTGTAATGTACATGGATCCTCTTTGCCCTATGCATTTGAGAATGTGTTCTGGCAAGGCTAGCACACAGCTTTTAAGAAAAGTTCACATCAAGATGATGTGATCTCTTTAGAGTGAAGAAACATTATTGTAAACTCAGAAAAAAAATGATCACATTACTGAAAAATATGGCAGAAACAGAGGGATAAAAGTAGATAGATGAGACACAAGCAAGAGGCATAAAACCAGAGACATTTTAGATATGATAAAACAACAATTTCAAACATAATGACTGGAAACTTTCTTATGATGCAAGGGTAAGGAAAACCTCACTAGATTAAAAAAACATATATAAGCCTAACAATAACAGTGTTCTTCACTGAGCATTTAGGAATCTACTACAAACTATCACTGAAACAAGGAGATCAATAGGATTCAAGTGATATATATACTCCTGCACTTTTCCACAAAAAAAATGACAATAATGACAATAACTGAAAATAACTTATGAGAAAATTTTACTAATTGAGAGGCGTATATAAGAAAAAGGTATATCAAGAAAAAAAAATTTAAAAAACCAAACCAAAACACAAACCCAAAACAATTCCGTATCTTCATAGCAGTCATGTCAACACTGTGGAAAAGTAAATATTTTTTTGAACAAATGATACCCACTTAGAACTGGAGAGTAACAGGCAAACAACAGCAAATCTTTCCACTTTGTATTTGTGTAGCTATGAGGAAGAATACATTATTTTTGTACATAATATTACACCTACTACATGCTAAAGACAAATTACAGGTACTTCATTATTCATTCTCACAAAACACTTCCTTTTAAAAGAAGTTTGAAGTGCCAGCTTCTTCATTAGCACATCCCTACAGTCTTTGCTTACTGAGATTGATCCAACACTGTTTAAATCACTAGGAGTTCCTTCCAGGGACTTCAAGGGAAACAGCATCAGGACCAAAACCTATGAGTAGAATATGTTAACGAAACCAAAAATCAAATAACCAGCAAGACAGAGAGGCAACATGCAGTGAGGAAACGTATGTCAGGCATAAGTGAAAGCTTTTACTGGTATATGAAAGCATTTTTATGAGCTCTTGCCACTGTGCCTGATGCTTCCTGTATTTATCTGCCTTTTTTGTACCCCTTGCTGTGCACTGTGTAAGTTACAAAATTCTGATGGCATGTTCATTTTAATCACCTATAAGGCATCATACACTCCTGTGGCACTGAAGTGAATAAATAACATGAGGCCTTTTATTTTCAGAACACACAACTAAGTGCTCTTAGTCATGATGTATGTTGTACTCATCAAAATAAAACTTCAAATCAATGCAGTCCTTCCTTTGGAAAGCAGAATACTAAAACGTACATATATTTTAAAAGTTCCTATGCATCATCCTAAAGCTGAAGTTGTCAACAGTCTCGAAATGCACGAATTCACATAACACCATGCCTAAAGCCAGAGCTGGCACACTGGTTTGTTCCCCCCACAGTGTGCCTGCCACAGTTCGTGCTTTGCAGCAGCACTGAGACCCATTTCTGGACTTACATCATGCAAATGGATGACATTTTAGTTCCTTTTTCCCTTCATCTTCCTTCCTACAAGTCTTCATTTTCTGCGCAAAGGTTGGAAGTTCTGCCCCAAAACATGCTACTCGTGAAACACTGTCAGATGATTTAGGGTGCTTTTGGCAGACACTGGTTTCTAAGTATATCAGTCTAGGTCTGTGCAGTCATTTATATGCTGCTAAGATCTAATTAAGTCCATGTACAATTTCATACATTTTTTATTACTAACTTTTCCTGTGGAATGGCCTTTCATGAAATGTATGTTTCATTAAATCAGGAGATACACACAATCTATCAAAACCCTAAAGAACACATATACTAACTCAGGAAATCATCTCAAAACAGAACACCAATTACTGGCATGAGAAAACTTAGGCAGGCAGTTTCTATGAAATATTTTAATATTTACTTTACTAGATACCAAAAAATTATAATAGTTAACAAAGGGTAAAATAGTTCTGGAACAGGCCCTAAGCTTTTCAGTGTTTTCAGACTGCAGTCAGAGAACTGATGACAGATCACAACCACCCTGGCAGCTGCCATGGCTTGGCAGAGCTGGGACACCACATGGCATGGATGTAACATGTATTGTCTTAATATAGTAGTTCTAAACATAAATGTTTTAAAGATACTTAAACATATTACTAGGACAACAAGAGGTTGGGTTTACTGTTACCTCTGCAATATCTCTGGTGTATTCTCTTCTCACATTCGTCTAACAAATTTGCAGAATGTTTATGCAGGTTTTTTTAATATAAAAAAATTATGTACAGATAAGATTTGCAATAAAGCTCATCATTCATCCCTCCTTGGTAGTCTCCTTATTACCCTCATTAATATTGCTTTTCTCTCTACAGACCTGTGCCTCCAAGCACTTCCCCAATTTCTCTCACCTGAATAGGACTCTGGGACTTATCTCACAGGTAACATTATGTTATGTTCACACATTTCCAAGATTTTTATGCATTCATCCAGTCTCTGACTTTCAGAGATCATAACTGGAACTTTAACTCTCCTTCTCTGGGAATCAACTAAATGCATAATTTGCCTGGACTTGTGATAACACTTCAGTCTATCTAAGGGCATTCACAGTGCTTGGTAGCATAAATTATTAAAAGAAACTCTTGGGAATCTCTATGGTTAAACTTTCACTGAAGCCCCCATATCTTCACAGCTACCTATATTTTATACTTCCCTAAACACCACGAACATTAAAGAGAGATGTGTATTAAAGACTGCATCTTTAGGTTGTCATAATATCCTGCTCTGTAATAAAAACGAATGAACACTAATTTAAAAAGTACCCAGACAAAAAAATAACCTACTAGCAGTGGGGAAAGAAAATTATTGTTTCTCCCTGTTTAAAGCAAAAAACCCAACAAAAACAACAGCAAAGTAAGAAAAAGCATACAAGAAGAGCCACCTCACAAGTCTTTAGCTAGATCTGGAATTTTAGATGTAAAAAAAGTGCCACTTGATGAATTACAAGCTTAATTACATCTGGGATAAGACATATTAGAACCCAAAGGAAAAATGATTTCCTGAATGTCAGCATGCTCAGATGCCCACCACTGAGCAGTCCCTCCTCTATTCCAGGGTTTCAGTGAAGACAACATACATGTCAGCCACAGTAGAAGAAACACAAACTAATGAAACTGTGTGTAAGCTGTAATTACACTGTCTCAGTGAATGGCACTTGGGGTATTGTGAACAGATTGTACATGTTACTTCACACAGGGCCTAATGAAGCATTCCCTGTTCTACAAACTTCACCTCTTGATTTAATTAACCTTCATACCTACACATGCACTACCTACCAATCATAAATGTTGGAAAGCCCTTAAATCAACTACAGTGCTTTTGAGCTACATCAGAAAAGTAACAGAGGTTTAGTTTGTGTTCAGTTTGGCAGCTCAAAAGTGAACAGCAAGGAAATTTTAAGGTTCTTAGAAAATAAAAACTCATATGGTGAATTTGGCCCTAAATCACCACCCCCAAACGTAACATCTAATCCTTTAAATGAAACCGCAATGAAGCAGAATTGATTCACTCACAACAATAAAAAGCAACTAATATTTTACTACAAGAAAAATAAACATGAATATAATCTCAGAGAGCAAACTTCATAGAAGACCTCTCGATATTAAAATGTGCTCTGTTTTGCAGAACCAATTCGACGGCTAAGTCACATCTTTGGTTTGTAGGTATGACTTTGCCCAACACAAATATATAAATATATAAAACTACATCATTTTCACTGACCCTTAAAAATGGAAAGAACACTCATCATTTTTTTTCCCAAATAAAAAAAATCATCTCACAGACCACAGCAGTTAATCTTTTACAAGTTTCGGACAGAGCAGGCTGCCTACAGCCACCCTCCAGGCCTCCCATTAGCCTTTATCTTCATGTTTGCCAGACCAGAATTTTCCACCTGTATAAATTCCTGCTCAGACTTGAGCACTCAAGGACAGATTTCTAAAATGCAAAGGGAAGCTCTGTCTGTTCTCCTGGCAGGAACAAACCCAAGGAAAGAAAACAGCAGACCCTCATTTTCTCTTCTAACCAAGGGCAGCATTTTCTGCTGCCCTGCATTTTGAAAGAACAAAGAGAAAGAACTGCACCTCAGAGAGGCACCTCAATGACACAGGAGCTACCAGGGCTGCTCCTGGCAGGCAGAGCTCAGCTGAGTTTCCTCAGAAGACTTGGCAGCTGTGTAAATGACAAAGAAAAATTGATACACTTTCCCTGCTTCCCTTCCCCCAGGATTAAAGTCTGCATAAGATACTTAATATTTTACTTCATTAAAAAAATCAAGTTGAAATTATTCAATGCACAAATTAGAAAAACACTCAGAATTGATTTATAAAATACAGGCTGCATTGGAGAAATATTAGTAAATTCTACACAACAACAAAGAACAAGTGAAAGCTGCAGAGATAATTTATGTGACTCTCCAAAGTAATTTTAATAGTACCTCTCATAAAAAATTAATCTGTGAAAGTTAGCAAGCATGAAACACAGGAGGAGAACCAATGGGCTGGATAGAAGTTGGCTGAAGAACAGAGGAGAAAGTTTGCCAGGCACAGAAAATGAGGACTCTCCTTGTATTTTAAAATTGAATCTTCTGTTTTTATATCCAGCTCTAAAGACCTACATTATAAGCAAAAAGAAGTACAAAGAACTCCCTAAAAGCCTCTGAAGTAACACGATTGCTGCTTTAAAAAGAACAAAACCAAAACGATATAGAATAAAGCAGAAAAAAACCTCAGCAAAATGCAACAACATTTATGGTTACATTTGTCACTCCAGAAGAGAGATTTCAAGGAGGGAGCAGAAACCTGTGTAATAGAGGCCATAAAGCAGGGTTTTAAATTAACTGAGAATTCAGCCAACCTTGACAACTTAAACAGAAGGTATCAGGTCTGTCCTTTTCCTTCACTGGGGCTATGCTATTCATGAGAATATCAACCAATGTCAATTTCATTTTGGCATAAAGGATAATAATTGTATTTATGATATATCCCTACAAGGCAGCATGTGAGATCACTCAAGAAACCTAAAATATACCATAATACATGAAAATATTTAATATATTTTAAACCTGTACTTACTACTTTTCACTTCAGTAGAAAATTTGCAGCCTGTGTAAAGCAATATCATGTTTTGCCTTATACAATTTAATTGAATAACTCAATAAACAAGTATGTTGCTCAATAATGTAACAAGAGGAGTAGCTGAGCACACTTTTTTACCTCGCTACACTGCAGCTACTTACTCAAAGGCCATCTTTCACCTTTGTTATCCTGTCCCTGACTCAGGTCTTGGGCCCTGGCAGCATGGTAGTAATTTGAACTTCAAGGTACCAAGATGGAAAAATATTGTAATGTCATAAAGTGCCACACTCCAGTGAAGCCAGGGACACAGAGCATGACAAATGACTGCAATTGGTGTGAAATGGTTGGGGGAGCATTTGATACAGGATAGACTTAGAGCTGCTGTGGTGGTAGCACAGATCCTGTTGGCAGATGGTCCATCACTGCCATGCTGGGGTCTCAGTTGACAGCAGAGATGCTGAAAGTCCCAAGTGAGCTTTGCCTCTCACCTGGGCTAAATTAGAACCAACACCTTCAAACTCCCCTGATTAAGCCTGAAACTAAAGGTTCTTAGTTTCCAAGGTGTCTCATCACAGGCAGAGTATGCACTTGACTCCAAACGATGAGGACACTCACAAGTCCATCTCCACAGAGAGCTCAGCATAGGTTCAGGAATTCACTAAGAATCTGAACACCTCTATAGCTCAGGGTGCTCCATAGATTCACTCAGCATTTGAGTATACACGAACCAGAATTAAATCAGAACTGGGTGACTTTAAGCCAAGGTACTTACGACTTGCATACTGAAGCACTCTGTGACCCTGTGTTTCAAATCTGAAGCTGTATCACGTTTTCAGAAACCTCTGTGTGCCATGCGGTACAGATATTCCATTTTTATTTTTTTTTTGAGGTTTAAACAGCTAGCACTGACCCATTAACTGTGTACACATCAAAGAGGACTAAAAAATGATACATTATTAAGGACTTAGCAATACTGGAAGCCACAGGGGAGCAAGTCAATCTTTTGGGGGTGTCTCCTTGCATTTTTATATCCTCTTTGCACAACTGACTCACAAACTCCTCTTGCAGCACCTCATGTGAAAGCCACTGCTACCCAAATGAGAAGGCAAGGCTGCTGCTGCTACTGTACACACCGAGACTCTTCAGATGTTCACAACTCAAAGTATGAACAGCCTGGCTGCCATGGCAGAGGTTGCCACAGAATCCTTCACTGCTGTAGTCTGCACTAACACAACTATCAATAGTCCTAGAAGACCTAAAAAAATCAAGGAAACGGTCAAAACATGGTGAAAAGCATTTCTGTTCAAACTGTTATTTCCTGCATTGAAAAAAGTAGCTATAGCTTTTATAACCATCAATATGGAGTTTCCTTACAGTGACCCCTTTCCCATCTGGAATGGTGAAAGAGTAACACATTGGGTATAATCCTGGAATTCTATGAGTTTTGAATGAAAAGGTAGAGAACTAAGCTCATGGCAATTTTAACACCCTCAGATTTTGGGAACTGCAAGGAGCTATCCAGGGCAGACCATGGGGTTTGTTAACATAAAAGTAGGGCAAGTTTTAAGCAAGAAGCCTTACTTCTTACAAAACAAAACTCTAGATGAACAACATGCCAGAATTCATGTAGCACAAAAAAGAGCACAGGCTCTGGGTTTATAATCAGACTGCTTTTCAAAGTCCAAAGCTGTGAACAGATTTATTGCCCCAGTTCACTTGTACTTCCTACTATGGCAAAACCTAAAGCCAACACAGCCGATATCTGGCTTCCCAGGAAGGGCTTTTCACAGACCTAAGTAAAAAGCCATTCTGCACCCTAACCAGTACTATTATAGATCTTACCCAATAATTAAACCTAGATTCCCCCTTGCTGTTGTTGGCAACAATCAGATGTAATAGAAACAACAGGTGTTTTGTTTTTCCTTGGACTTTGAAAAATTAGGGGTTGGTGAATGAAAGGAGTCCTCTATTCCTTGTGTACCATAAAAATAAATAAACCTTGATCTGCAAAGTCCAAAGCTGTATTATTTGCAGTGCTTCAGATGGCACCTAAATGGAGGCATTTTACTCTGGTTTGTCTGGTCTTCAATTTCAGAATATTGTGCAGAGCAGAATAAAGCCACAGACTTGGAAAAGCTATTTATAGTGCACATGCCCCAAGGGGATATAGCTAATAACTAATTCATTTCACATCACACATCTGAATGCAGTATGAAAACTTCCCAGTTTCCTATCAGCGCAGGAGAAAAGACCCCACTGTGGCTTTCTTTAAAATAATTAAGGATTCTTCACCAAAACATTTTAATCAAACTACATCTCCACAGCAGTCTTTTCTTTCCCTGCCTTATAGCTATTTTATTAGGAAGTCCATACGTATTAGATTTTGAGGAAAGTGCTGATAAAAGTTTTGATAAAATGATGTTCATTTCCTAGATTTGTTTATCAAATAGTTTTCCACAAGCTGGGTTAAAATCCAATATATTATTGGTCGTATCAGTAGGAAACAAATGGAAAAATCTGCTGAAGAATTCAGTGAGCTATGTAACTGTAATATCTGCATATGATGAGGTTTTGGATTGGGCTAGTTTTTTGCTGTTTAGAAAACAGATCAGCTAAGTATTATTCCATGGACCAGATTGTTGAATATTTTATTACAAATGATTAAGAATTAAACAACAGACAGGGAAGATAAGGATTTGTAGTACTTGAGAGACATCAATAAGCACACTGAGCTTCTGTTCTGCTGCAAGTGCAGCAGAAACAAAGCAGCAAGCTGACACAATGCTCAGTGTAATGACAGCCTTCCTGTTTCTCCACACCCACAATTTTTGTTTTCTTTAGCTTTTCTTCCACATACTGACACCAGGTGTTAGAACAGCTTGACTCAAGGAGAGTGTCCCAAGAACAGTGTGGTTTCAGCCAGTCCTGGTGCCAAGGAGGTATCAGAAATAAGCCAGCAGGGGAGGCTGCGAGGAGCCCCAGCTGGTGCTCCACAGGAGCTACTATTGCCATGGGACTCTGATAACTCTAAGAGAAGAGTAAGGGCCCTTGGAAACAAAAAGGAATTTAAAAAGTCAAAAAACCCCCACAAATACCACAGACTATCCTATGGCTCAGACTTAGCAGTGACCCACTATTTAACCTGGGCCTTCTGTTACTTCTTAATTAAAAGGCAAGTTCTCATTAACAGGTTTTATGCTTAAATTAGAATTAATTGATATATAGAACAAAGTGAATGAACTCCACCAATTTGTAATTCAGTGCCCCTAGGGCACCCAGTTTTTACTGAGTAGGATGAAAAATCACAATTTTACCATAGCAGAAGCAGCATGAAAACTGTTTGTATCACACAGTAAACATAGACTGTAACTAGATATTGTGAGCTTACACAGCCTTTTAGGATCAATGAAAATGCTGGCAAACAACACTGAAGAATATATGCATAGATATCCTAATGATTTAAACATAACTGACTTTCTGTTCAGCAGTCTTAACAGAAACAAAAGTAGTTACCTTGCACACGAAATTCTTGGTTGCAAATTTATCAGCCATGAAGGTGAATGGGTAAAACTTAAATAAACATAGTCTAAATCTCTAATTAAATTTAACAGAACGAATGCAGATCTCCTTCAACAATCCTTTTAGGGTTTGGGGTTTTTTCCTTTTAGCAGAATATTCTGATAGCATTAGAAAGTATAGCTCAATGAGCCCTGAACACCCATTTTCAGAATCAGACCTTTTATAGAAAGGATACATTACTTCATCTGTGTGCATTGATTTTATTAGGAAATGGAGAGAACGTGACCTGAGGTTTTTTTTCAATTTTAGATTGAGAGAGGGCTTCTGGTTTGGGGTTTTTTTTGCTCTGTTTTCACTTCTGTTGTTTGTTCATTTCACTGTGTCTACTTTATCACATGTTTATTGATCATATGCTTTAGTCTGAATCTCTGTAATATTCAGAAAATAAATATGTCCTCATTGCAATAAAGCAACGATATATTAACTATTATTATTAAATCAAGC
>VYXD01001801.1:54710-121847 GCA_013397195.1 Hylia prasina | reverse complement strand
CCTAATAGAAAACACAAAAAAAAAAATATATATATAATTTAATATAAATAATACCATACTGGATATAAGTTTGTTTGTGTTTTCTTCAAAGACCAGAATTATCTACTTCTCCCAGGAAATTCCAAGTATTTCACTTTTAACTTTTAAAACAAAGGAGCAATGCAAAGCATGTAAATTGCCAGAAATGTAAATTCATTAGTTATCAAAACTNATTGTGAGCTTACACAGCCTTTTAGGATCAATGAAAATGCTGGCAAACAACACTGAAGAATATATGCATAGATATCCTAATGATTTAAACATAACTGACTTTCTGTTCAGCAGTCTTAACAGAAACAAAAGTAGTTACCTTGCACACGAAATTCTTGGTTGCAAATTTATCAGCCATGAAGGTGAATGGGTAAAACTTAAATAAACATAGTCTAAATCTCTAATTAAATTTAACAGAACGAATGCAGATCTCCTTCAACAATCCTTTTAGGGTTTTTTCCTTTTAGCAGAATATTCTGATAGCATTAGAAAGTATAGCTCAATGAGCCCTGAACACCCATTTTCAGAATCAGACCTTTTATAGAAAGGATACATTACTTCATCTGTGTGCATTGATTTTATTAGGAAATGGAGAGAACGTGACCTGAGGTTTTTTTTCAATTTTAGATTGAGAGAGGGCTTCTGGTTTGGGGTTTTTTTTGCTCTGTTTTCACTTCTGTTGTTTGTTCATTTCACTGTGTCTACTTTATCACATGTTTATTGATCATATGCTTTAGTCTGAATCTCTGTAATATTCAGAAAATAAATATGTCCTCATTGCAATCAAGCAACGATATATTAACTATGATTATTAAATCAAGCAAGGTAAATTATACTGGCAAATATCCAACAAAAAATGTTGCAAAGTATAGTTATGAGGGCTTAAAAGTAACTGCTATGCAAAAGAGCATCAGCTCCTCAGTTTCTCATATTTTAGTCTGAACTAGAGCATGTCCAGTCTACCTGCAACTCAAAAACGACAAAGACTCTACACAACCTCTGAAGGCAGAAATCAGGTTAATTGCTTAGATTTCTAAATATATTAAGGGCACATCACCTATTGAAACCGACAGTCACTTTTAAAATTTTGCTCATACAGTTTTTAAAACTTTGAAGAACACAAATGCTATCTAGTCATCCTACTAACTCTTTAATTGTGACTTCTCCCATCAAGTAAGTGGCAGATAACTTGTTTATATGCTAATATTTAAACTAATTTTTATTAATTGCTATACCCCAGTGTAAGCTTTCTAATAGCTTCATTACATCAATGGGTGAAGAAATACAGCCCTAATAGAAAACACGAAAAAAAAATTTATATATATATATAATTTAATATAAATAATACTATACTGGATATNTAATATAAATAATACCATACTGGATATAAGTTTGTTTGTGTTTTCTTCAAAGACCAGAATTATCTACTTCCCCCAAGAAATTCCAAGTATTTCACTTTTAACTTTTAAAACAAAGGAGCAATGCAAAGCATGTAAATTGCCAGAAATGTAAATTCATTAGTTATCAAAACTGTACATTTCAATGGCAAAACCCATAGCACTGCAGACGAAAGACATACGACAGCACATTGGGTTTTTGGCATCTTTAAATGTACAACACTGAGTCAGCACCTTCTCTGTAACACAGAGAAAGTGAAAATGTCTTTTTGAAAGAGCAAGAAGAGAGGGCTAAGCAGTGATCTCCTCCTGAAGTGTATTGATAAGCACAGCCCTGCAAGGGAACAAGGTCACCAATCACGGTGTCTCCTGGTGATGTGGCAATACAGGATGCTGATGTGCCAGTACATCACCTTGCCAGGAGCAGCTCAAGCAGGTAATGAACCATCCCCTGAGCTGCTATCCATGGTTGTTCTGCTTCCAGGTGGGCATGCAGGGAGAGAAAGTGAACCACTACAAAAGCAAACACCATGAAACACTGTGTTATATTCACTGCTTGTATAGAGCAAGGCAGAGTAACAGCAACAAAAAATTTCCCTCCTTTACATTTTAAGGTCTCAGTGTGTGCTTATTACAGTACAGCCAATCCTCTCCCAAACCAACCTAGGCATTTCTTCCAACAAACACCTGAAATCTGCATCCTCTCCTACTTGCTTCCCACTATATTTATCAACACCGAAGGACTGGAGCTAATACCATGATGTGTATATCATCACATTTTAACTCCAGCTAGTACCCAGCTGGAGCATCTTGAGTTTCATTTTAAAAACTTAGTTATATATGAAGACCTTTCAAATAAAGGGAAACCTTATGGATCAAGCTCTGAAAAACAATCACACCAGAAAATGCCATTCATACTTTTCAACACATCTTTCTATAATTAATTCATTTAGTGACTACTGAGTAAAATCAGTCTGTGATTATACAGCCAAATGCAAAAGCAGATGACAAAAAACATGAGCAAATTTCCAACTTCATTAAACACGTTTTTCATTTAACAGTAGCAACGTCCCTGGGTCTCAGGTATTTCTAAATTCTGCAATTAGTGACTATTAAAACTCTCACTTATTTAGCTGGATTTTAAAACCACCTTCAGCATTTCACTACTGTTGTAGTACTACCTATGCTAACAGAAATTCTTCATGCTCTAATCTTGGTGCAATGTGTGGTTAAGGAGAACCTAAGCCATCCTCTCTTCTCTCATTTATCAGGGGCTGGAGGATAGCCTGTCCACATCCAGACCAGGCATTCAACTCCAGAGCTGCATGCCAAAGCATGCAGTCGGTTTCTTGCCAGCTCCCAGATGTTTCCCATGTAGGGCCCATGTTTTCTCTTAAGAAGGAACCTTTTTCAAAACCTTTTCTGTTCTGAAGTTATTTTATTGACAGTCACAAATTTCCTAAGGATTGCAAATAAAGGTAGAAGCATGACATTTTATAACTTAAACGCACCATAAAATACCATCAGAATTTCCTAGAACTAAGAAAATTAATTTACCTCACTCACATTTTAATGGCAGGTGTCCCTGCCCACGACAAGAGGATTGGAACTAGATGATCTTTAGGGTCCCTTCCAACCCAAACCATTCTGTGATTCTATGATTCAAATGTTTTGACCTGCCCAGATGTTGAATAGATAGATATAAAATAGATATAAAGACTTATTACAAAAAACTGGCAGTGGACAGGACAAGGAAGCATTTGACACAGACCACCACAGCCATCTGCATGTCATCATAGACTGCATCACAACCCAGCAAAAAAAATGATCTAGTCATCTTCCTGTCCACTACTGATACACACAGAAAATTTATCAATTATCTGTGTGCCAAAGTGTGACCTGATGCTGTCAGTTGAAAAGACAGGCATATTCTTCAATTATGTTCTATATCGCACAAATTAAACAGCAGAACTATCAAAACCTTTCATTAACCTCCCAGCAAGTACATGTCTTTCAAAACAATTACAGTCAAAAGAAAAATTATCTATAGACCAATTTTGCAAGGCTGAACACCAGAGGCACACATTCTTTAAATCTAATTTTCTTTTGCCAGACAACAGAACACAGACATCATACAGCAAATTCTGAGCCATATGTAACTCACAACTTGAGTGTGACCTTTTACTGTGGTCAGCTGATGGTTCAGTCTGTGGTTGGAGCGGGACCTGCCTCAGCAAGACATGGATATCACAGGGGGCCAAATGCACCAGCCAATCTGACCAAGGGCTCACTGCAGAGCCCAGGTTCTCTCTCAAGAACTTAGTGCACTAGGAAGAAGCCACTGGAAGGATTTGTTCTCTGGGTACACCACCAAGGTAAGGATAAAGCTCAGCATTTGAAGGTGGAGGCAGCAAACAGCTGCAGTCCAACAAGAAGCACAAAAGAACCAGAAGATACACACAGAAAGCATCTCTGTTTTTGGGCAAAAGAAAATACAGCTTTGAATTCTTCCAACTCAATATCTAACTATATAAAATTTGAAACTGTCATAGTCTGTGCAATTGGATTAATATTCAACCAATGTCATGCTCAGATAAGACATTTAAAACACCCCCTTAATCAGTCGTAATTTTGAGATGTTATAGACAATCCAAATAGAGGGATATACTCTATTGAATATCAAAGCCTTAAAATGTGAACTAACAGTACCACCCCAAAAACATCTTTAAATTGGTAACATTCTATATATATTATGAAAATTATGTCCCTGTAGTGCAGGAAAGACACAGGTAGGAGATAGAATATTTTCCCATCTAAAACAAAAAAGCAAGGAGAAGTTCTGACCTCAGAAAGCAGCCAGATGGCTCTGAGATTTCTTACTCAATCCAACAGCTAGCTGAGGTACAAGAGCAGATATAGAAACCTAATTATTAACTATAATTTAGAATAGTACTGATCTATTTTTTCCTTTGGATAGTACAGATGTTATTTTGTACTCAAAATCTATGCTTTGTTAGAATGTAGTCTGTTTTCATTTTACGATTGCTGAGCATACAAACTAAATTGATGCTATGTGTCAAAAAGGAAGTTTTGATTTACATTTGCACTTTTCTTTTCCATGGGGAGTAAAACCACCTCAAGTTGTGTTACCAACAATCCCATTGTTTTGCCACTGTTTGTGGCAAAGTTTTGGCAAATTTGTGAATCTCAGGAGAAGCTAAGTTTCCCACCAAGCTGCAGACTCGTAAGGAGCTGTCAACATCAAATGCCAGAGCCAGGCCAGAAGTCTCTTTTAATTATTTTTTTTAAGAGCACTGGTGAAAAGATAGTCCACAAGAGTGGGGACAAACTGTAGTGTCACAACTACCCAAAAAGCAACAGAATCAAGAGTCAAATGACATCAAAAACGGTTAGTATACATGACTGTACCTTGGTCTATCATTTGGAAGATATAATTTATCAGTGCAAGCAGTGCAGCTTGTCTACTATATTTAGGGCTAAACCCAGATGGATTCAGTCAAGGAAATCTGAGGATTCTAGATGCCACCAGAGTCGCCTTGCGCACAAGCTTCCTTATAGCTTTCCCTAAAAAACAAAGAAATTCAAGACAAAAATGGTGAAAACTTTCCTCATCTAATGATAATTTTTCAAGCAGGAACAAAACTGCTGACCCTGTAAGAAAGCAAGCAAGCACCTTGTTCTCCCAATCACTTTCAAGAATAGAAAAATACTTCCTCAGTGGACATTCCCCGACTTACAAAAGTGAGCTACAAACT
This sequence comes from Hylia prasina, assembly GCA_013397195.1. Classification (NCBI taxonomy): domain Eukaryota; kingdom Metazoa; phylum Chordata; class Aves; order Passeriformes; family Sylviidae; genus Hylia; species Hylia prasina. The sequence continues at coordinate 116,644 of VYXD01001801.1, read as the reverse complement.
GTGGCCCAGATCTTTCTAGCTCCTACATTCACCTACATCAGTGCAATTAGCTGAGACTCAAGAGAGTTTCCTCTCATTCTCATAATCCCAAAGAAGTAGAAACTAACTTTAGAATTACCAGCCCTGGTTTAAGTCACTGAAATAATTAAGTACCTTGAAAATTCCTTAATGTGAAACCCATTGTATAGCTGCTGAAAGGATTCAACTCAGATTAATCAATTTACCCTCCATCAACAGTTCAACAGAATGCCTGTTGAAGGCAGTTTTAAGCAGCATTAGCTGCTTCAGTCAATAAAATTTAAAATGGAGCCCACAAATCACTCTACAGGATCTAGAGAACAGGTGCTCTTTCCCTTTTAAAGGCAGGAGATTTCCAAATGAGAAAGAAAAAAGTGGTAAGGAAAAAAAATCACACAAGCATATAAATAAAATGCTCTATTTCATAGAAATAAACTGTATTTCCGTCATCTGAATATAAGGAGAGGAAATTAAGGAAATGGATTTTATATTAATATTGGTATTCAAACCAAAGTCTGAAGCAGCAGCCTCATTCCAGGTCTGTATAACATCAAAGAGAAAAACCTTATGGACCTGTGAAGAAATATCTTCTCCATTTTAATTCTCATCTTTCATTTTTCAAAAGCCTTTCTTTCCTAGGAGTTACATCAGAAAGGAAATACATGCAAGCACTGAGCAGGTAAAAAAAATATTTATTATACATTCCAGGTTGATTTCTATGGTTATTTACACATGCTTATATTCAAATTTGCAGATCTTTGAAATTCAGAAAGATGAACTGCTGTATCAAAGCAGTTCTTTTTATTAAGGCATTATGTGGATTTGGTCCAGACAGCAGCAATCAATTCAAGTTAGTTACTCAGGTGTGTATTTGCATGCACCACACTCTCATGAGAGAATTTTCTTTCTACTTATATTTGCACTTTTTAAAGCAATACTTTTAATAAACAGTAAATCTGAATCAAGCCCAAAGTATTCCTTTGGTGGAAATGAGGCAAGTTCTCTGGGTCATCACATCTCTAGACATAACATCTCTTAGAGATCACATCTCTAATACATAATTTCCAAAATCAGGGGAGGTGTAATACTTACACCAGCAAGGGACTGGTGTCCATCACGACTTGCAGATTCAGTTTGAGCAGTGCAGAACTATCAGCCTGTGTCTGCAATGCTTGAATTGTCAGCAAAGCAACATGGAGCAAGCTTTGAACAACCGATCAGAGCACAGAGCATTCTTTATATAACCAAATCTAAGGACATTTCCCAGCTCTCACGTTGCACTTCCCTTAAAAAGGCAGAGCTCTACTAAATGAAATCCCACTCCTTTTGACTTGCCTCGCAAGCTGGGGGACAAGTGGACACGAGGAATTATTAGCCAAGGGCAATTTCTAAATAAAATCCTATAGGAATACACATGTACTTTAAGGATGACCCAAAACCCAACCAAAATTAGTATCTTGCACAAATGTTCTTGAAAAAGTAATGTAGGGAACTCTGCAGAAATTGCTTTCAAGAGCTTGAATATTCTTGTCTACTTTCTAGTTTAAGAATTTTAGATGCTCAACACTTTTTAAATAATGTAATTGATTTTTCTTGAATCAAAACCAAATTAAGTTATTTCAAGATCATCTAGGGACTCCACAACCTCTGCCACCACTGGAAGAATAAAAACTCTTACAAGTCATATTTCTATTATTTCTCTGGAAGCTGTTTGTTTTCCACATATACATTTCAAACTATAAATAAAATCACTATATCTCTGATATCAAGTGAAAATACAGACCAAGGACAATAATTGTCACTTAAATACTGGCAGTGTGCTTACGAACATTTTGATTTCATAATCACCTTCAGGATGTCTTCCATGGTGTTTTGATACCCAGAGTGGTTACAAACTAGCCTTGCTTTCCATAAGTGCCTTCCATGCATTTTAAATGCATGCCACCAAAAGGCTATGTCCAAGAAAAAATGAACTCTCATTCTTTGCTCTATGTCCTGTATCTACAAATTTATTTATAGCCAAAAAATCAATATAAATTGTCCCATGTTTAATAGAATGCAGAAGTATCTGCCATACTCTTATGCTATAATGCCATAACGACTGCTGGTCATTTGTATATATCTTGCAACATAGCACATAGTTCTTTAAAGTAAGTTAAAAACTAAAAATAAACAATAAAAGCTCACATAACAATGAAAATCTCAACTAAAAAATCAGAAGATAAGATATCAGTAAACTCGGTCACTAAAATCACATTTGTAAAAAGAGAGCATGCTTAAAATCCATCTCCTAGATGTGTGGGGTTTATGTACTCATGCATCCAGTGGCAACAAACAAATGTGAAACACTATGTGTTAAATTTGACCATCCAAATCCATAAACTCAAAATATATTTGGTGATCCACCTAGACTTTTCTAGGGTTTTTGCTTCACTCAAAAACATTAGGAGATTTTCCCATGAATATTTTTTTAAAGCACAGATTTAACACAAAGAAAAAATAACAGACCTAAAAAGAGTTTAGCTTGTTTAGCTACACAGTCAATGGAAACAATGCATGTTCTACTTATTAGGATAGAGGAATCCCAGTACAATAAATTAATACTTACTCCATATTAAAGGCAAATAAGAGTTTTACTCTTCCTTTTAGTTTTCTGTGACACAACTGGTTTAAGCTCTGCTGGCTTTCAGTTTGTTTTGGTTTTGCTTTGGGGTTTTTCAGTACTGACTTGGGAGCTGGGTTTTTCATTGTCTGTTGAGCTGATGCAAATCTTTGTCTTGATCTCTTCCAAAGTCATGTACCATATGCTTACAAACCTGTTTCTTGAACATAACTCGGTCACTACCATTCTGGTTTACTATTCTGGTGGCTGTACAATGAGGTTTACGTGAGTGTCCAGTGACAGAGAGGAATTCAAACACTGAAATTGAGCCACTACAGATGTCTACCAGCTCATGGTCTCTACCAGCATCATTTAAAGCCTCTCCAAGATTCAATTTCATCACTTAGTTATTATTCTTAGTCAAACCCCTGATAACTAGGTGGTGGTTTTGTTCACAGTGAGAGCAGAGGTATCGTTATTCACTGCCAGCATTTCACTCCACAGTGGGACATTATTACCTGCACACAGAAATGAAGGGGTAGCATGTAAGGCCCTGGGAGAGCAAACAAAAGCTCTCATGACACTTCTGGGAGGAAAAGGCAAAGGCTTCTTCAGAATATCCTGCTATCCACAGGGAAAGGACTATGCCCCTCTATTGTACAGAGCACACAAGAAAAAAAATCCTAGAAGAAATCCCTTCTCTGTCTAGTCATTTCCATGTTCAAATATATGTTTCCACATACTCATCAGGTGTACTGTCTACATCTTGATGGACTTTTAGTATGTACCACCATCTTTTGAAAATGTCATTTCTAAACTGAAATTTAAAGTTTCATTTTTGATATAGGCATGACTTCAGCAATAAGTTCCTTTGTATAAAACAAGCTCTGTCTTTTATTTGTCCTGCTGATACAACAGCAGCCTGGGTGGGTAGGAGAACTACCTTACCTTCAAGTCAAGAAGCTTAAAACCTTCAGAAGACTAGCAAAAGTCCACCTTCCTTTTTTGAGTAGTTCACTTATCAGAATATCTCTCTCTCGCTTGTCTTTCTTTTATCCTTGTAGCACTGCCAGCTACATGCCAGCATCACTAGAACTTTAAGATCCTCTTAGATCATCTAGCAGTAGTCCAGAATTTCCTAACTGGCCAAACAGCAACACTAATATTGAGCAGACAAGCAGCAGTCTGGTAATTCTCTATGAGCAAATAATACTCTGTCAGAAACATTTAGTAACACAATGAAAAACAATCAAACATGGATACAGAATTTTAAAAACTAATATATTTTTAGCTATGAATTACTGATACCCTTGGATGATAAAACAATATAGAGAAATTAGTTCAGTCATTCAATTTTTACCATCATTCTGGAAAAGAATGAGTTCCTTTTACCACCATTACTAGCATTTAGTCACACATCACAATAGATACCATAAATATAGATTATGATATTTTCTTGAAACTCAAATTCTGCCGTTCTCCCAACCCCTCCAGAGTCTTTAAGCTAAAAATACCTGCTCCTTTGATACAGCTCTTGCCTATGTGACCAATTTCTTATTCTAGGCTGAATCATTACAAATGCCAGACGATTGGTTAAAAATAAAAAAGGAATGCTGAATACCATAGCAACTGGCTTGCAGCCTTGCTAACATGCAGGAAGGATTTTTTACTTGAACAAGAGCTACATGTGAAAATACCAGGCCAAAATCAGACCTGGCATAATATCAACAACACAACAGAAACCCAGAAATTACTTGACCTCTCCCCAGTCTCCTCCCTGTAATATCTTCTGTGCAGCAGCAAATCTTCAAGTTCTTATTAAAATACAGTTCAAACAGCAAATTAAAACATGTGCCATGGTATTGATTCGACATATACACCAATATGTAGCAGAATCTTTGCCAAAACAAATAGAATTAAATGGTGAAAAATCAAGTAATGGAAGCAAAACAATAATAGAGCTTGATTGTCAGTTTTAATGAATAGTTGTATCACTCCATAATTAATAGGATTAAAAGTTTCTAAAGGAACATTTCTAAATACAGATAGTTTTAGTGTTTTATTAATCACTTTTAGGAACACATCGAAGTGTTTGCAGCAGCATCTTACTCTGGAATTACTGCAAGAGTCTGTGTTCAGCGCAAGGGTTTGGCAGGGAGTTGGCTCTGTGGGTAGAGACCAGAAGCTGCTCCACGTTGGACAGACCCACTGCTCCCCCAAAGCTGAGCCCACAAGTGACACTGGTGGCACCGCTGTGATAACATATTTAGGAAAGGGTAAAAAACCTGTTTGGCAGCTGTGAGAGAGAAATGAGAAAACATGAGAGAATCAGCCCTGCAGATGCCAAGGTCACTGAAGAAGGAAGGATCAAAGGTTCTGCAGGCACCAGAGCAGAAATGCCATTGCAGCCAATAGAGAAGACCATGACAATGTAGCTTGTCCTCCTGCAGCCAATGGAAGACCACAGTGGAGCAAATCCACCCTGCAGCACATGGAGAACACCACACCAGAGCATGAGGAGATGCCCTAAAGGAAACTGCAACCCATGGAGAGCCCAGGATGGAGCAGGCTCCTGACAGGAGCCATGGCCCATGCAGGAAGCCCACACAGAAGCAGATTTTCAGGCAAGAACTGTAGCCTGTAGGAGCAGCACATTCCTGATGGACTGTACCTCATGGAAAGGATTCATACTGAAGCAGTGGAGAGGGTCCTGTGTTGGTAAAGTTCATGAGGGACTGTATTCCTTGAGTGGGACCTCATGATGGAACATGGGAAGAGCATAAGGAGAAGGAGCAGCAGAGATGAAGTGTTGTAGACTGAGAGGAACTCATTCCTCATTCCCCCTGCTCTGTTCAGGAATGGCAGAAGGTGGTAGGAAAGTTAGGAAGGAAAGGAAGAAGTAGAGTCTGGAAAAAGAGAGGGGTGAGGAGAAGGTGGTTTTAGGTTTGATTTTTTTCATCACTAAATTTCTATATTTTTAATTAGCAATAAATTAATCTTTCTCTAGTCAAGTATATTCTGCCTGTGACAATTAAGTGGTGAGGGAGGTCCTCTCCTTATCCTTTCATCTTACTTTCTTTCCTGGTGCTGCTGCAGATGGGGAGTGAGAGAGCAGTTTGCTGAGCACCTGGCAGCCAGCCAAGGTCACTCCACTACAGAGTTCTTGCATTTGGGGAAAAGAATAAATTTCTACTCAGCAACTTAAGCTATAAAGTCTTTGCTTTGAAGTAGAGGTACCCGTCTGTTCTAGGTCAGCTCTAACGTGTATTTACTGCATTGCACAGTGAAGAATCACAGCCCTGTCTCTTCCTCAACCCTGTTTAGGGTGGCTTTACTCAGGAGATTCTATTTGCCTGCATTGCAAGATGCTCACTGAGTCTGGATTACAGGCCAGTGGAAATATCAGCTCTGTTCCTCTGTGCATCATTTAAAAGGTATAGCATTGCTTTTAATATTAGGGCTAATTTTTAAACCAAGTCAGAATTAAGTCCATAACTCTGCAGTATCAAATTGATTTGTGTGGTCTACAAGCATAATTTCTGAGCTACTGCTGGCATTATGGAATGTTACAAGCCACCCACACCTATGAAAATCCATGTACTTTTCTGCCATTGAAATAAGAGGAAGAGCCTTACTTTGGGTTTCTGAAAAGAATGGCCTTGTTTTCTATCAAGGACATAATGAACTATGGGTTATTATACTTGTTAATATGTTTTCTGTATCTGACAATGGCCAAAAAATGTGTAAGGTCTTTTGACCCCCAAACTCATGCAGTCTTAAAGGAACTTTATATTCCCAAGAAACTCCTACATCAGAGACCACAGACCTCAAATTAACAAGATATACTTTGATTTTGGGAGGTGATTCCTATTTAGAGGTAAATTGTTTGACGTGTTCTGTACATGGGAAAATGGGAACGTTTCTGTTTTGTCTCAGATCTCAGATGTATCATAAGTCAGACATGAAATCAGCCTAATTTTAACCATATGTCTGTGCTTGATCTGTACATATCTCTAGATATGTCTGCATTTATAATATATATATACATCTATATATAGGATGAATACAGGCTTTGTTAAACTCTCTCAGAAAGCACGCATGCCCTTTTTCTTCTAAAAGATACTTATTTTATTTCAAAGTCACACTTTTATTTACTTCACATTCCACAAAACTATGAAAAAACCACTAATTTGGCTCCACAAACAGTAGATGTCAAAAGTAGAAATAATTAAGAACAGGACAAAAAGAGACCAAAAAATTTAGCAAAGCTACATTCAGAGTTTTAATTGCCCTTGACTTTAAAATGTGTGAATTTCCAATACTTCCCCTGCTCATCAGCTAAGAATGCTTGATGGGCTGATTTACCATAGAATGATCACTCTTACCCATTTTCCATACTTTCAGAACGGGATTTTATGGTTAGCTTGTTTTGTTTACAAGGGATGAAGCAAGGAATTTTTTTTTCATTTAAGCTGCTACCCAGGAATTCACATCACCTGCTTTATGAAAAAATATGAAATGGTACTCTGTGGTTACTACTACTCATGCAAGCACTCTTTTTCCAAGGAAGATCTAAATATAAATGTACACTGGAAATATTGTCATTGTCCTGAAGTATGGCCCTAGCAAGATCAGATTTTGTCCTCATGCCAGTATTCTATTCAACTTATGTCAATGACAATTCTGTACCCTGAAACTGTAAATTTTCTCTCAAGAGTTTGCAACCTGAAGTCAGAATTCAGAATGCAGAGGACAAGCCAGAAAAAAGGTTCTTCATTCTGCATACTTAAATGTACATACTCACTCTTGCCAATGTAAGTTAGAAAAATGTGGATCAAGGGCAGTAACTTATTGTAACAAAAAAGGTCAAACTCAAGGAGGACTGGAAAACAAAACTGTCAGCGACCTCAGCTCTGAAACAATTCCTCCATGCTCAAATTGGCAGGAAATCCATGACAAAGATGCAGCAGTGATCTGGTGACTGAAGTGCACAATGATAAGGCCTAAACTAGTGCTCAAAAGTAACCATCAGAACAATGGCTCCAGCTGTTTCCAAAACTTTGGGAGAGGGCAGCACAAACAGTTCAGAAAGTGGAAGACAATGCCAAGATTCTGTTACCCTTCATTTGCCTAGCAGAAAGGCATCATTTGAGCCTAAATACTTCCACTGTCCTTATTACAATTTATTATGACAAAACTACTACTATGACAAAATCATTATTTAATAGTTATCAGAAATTTTAAAACTAACTTAAACCACTAGTTTATTTAAAAGAAAAAAGTTAACTGTTTAGGAATACACATCTGCATATCAGCCCAACTGATGGGTGTCTGGAAGCAACTCATTGCTGCGCAGGAAACTCAGTGGTAACACTGTGGAAACTGCTCCTCCTATTAGACAGTACTGCTCAAGGGCCCAGGAAAAAATTATAGAAGTCCTTAACACAAAAGAAGGCATCTTAGCACAAGCACAGTACACTCATACAAAAAATAATCTCCATGATTACAATTCAGTTACAGAAAAACAACTAAACCATTAAACAGATGTGCAGCATGCCCAGTAATGTTATCACAACCTTTTAATGTAGAGCCTCATTCTTTCCCATAATGTTTAGATTTCTGAGTTCAACAGTGAGTCAACCAATGCAGTTCAAGGTGTTCTGCAAACTAAAGTTGTTTGCTTGGTTAGTCTCAGACGAAGCTGTGTTAAACCAGGAATTTAAAACAGACAAGTCTATTAAAACACCTTGTCCAAGATCCCCCTGCATTATACACAAAATCAACAGCCCTGTAGAAATCAGTAATATTACTCTGAGAAGTTTTTCACGCTATTGTGAAAATTATAAATCACGAGAGTGAAGTGAGCTAATTTGCCAATGGACACCTGTAGAATTTGAAGCTAAATAAGACCAAAGACTCTTTATTTTAGATCAGTGAAAATGTCTACGTCTACACATGGGTCACTAGTATAGAAGACAGAGTCAGTATCACTTCATTCAGTTTTCTATAGTCCAGTTAAAAAATACAAATGAAAGAGTGTGCGCAATACAGTTAATGCAGGAGATACAGAAAAGGAGAAACAAAGAGGAAAAAAGGCTTTACTTTTATTGTAGATATTTAGGGTTTATATTATCTTGGGACATCTCAGACTATATAACAACATTCACAACATAGACTGTCTATATGTACCACTTCCTCTAAGACACAGCTGTTTTGAAATTTTTTTATTCACTGCTTGTGAAGTGACAAAATACAATCAATGAAATGTAGACGCCTTTATCACATTTGCTTTTTTGTAAATTCCAAGGTCCATTGTCATAAGGGATTCCTGTAACCAGCCATCTGGGATGAAAACAAAAATAAGTGACAGGCATCCCTACCTCCCAGTCCATCTCCAGAATCAACCTCACAGATGCTCTCCCCTTCCATATTGTCTTTAGGATGCAAGCAGAAAGCAAGATCTTCCTCAAGTGATTTTCTCAGGCTCCAGAAGGAAGCTGAATCCACCCACTCTGCAGCCAGCAGGTGATATCTTTCAAATAAAAACATAAAAACAAAGCTATTAAGCCACCCCTGGTATACAACAGATTCATTTAATTTCATTTCAGTTCTCCCTTAAACACTCAGGTTTTAAAGACTGTGTGTCAGTTCTATATCCAACACTGCAGCTCCTTATATCAACAGTCTCTTCAGTGGGTATCTGAGCTCCTTTTCCCTTGTAAATTCAATGGTGAGTCACAGTTCAAACCCTCCACCCAATATAAAGAGGTTACATCAGTCCAAATTGCAGGACTCTATTAAGGTGGAAAGCCTCAGCCCAGATTCATGCTCATTCACATGGCCTGACAGGACTAGGAGCAATATACTGTACATCCACATGATCAGCTCTTCTCTGGCACACTGAGTACTGTGAAACCAAATTACATGCAGTTTACAAAGAACTTCACAGACTGAAAGCACACAGTTCATGTGGGTTCACTTTCTTACAACTCTTAGGGTTATTTTAAGTATAGGTAGAGAGACAGCATATCAGTTAGCAATGGATTTGATTTGCAGATGAGTATAAAGAAGGAAAGTGTAAAGATGGGTGAAGATAAAAGAATAAACCCACATCATGTTTTATTTAAGAGGACAATAAGAGAGCCAAATTTCTTTCCCTTAAATTGAGTCTAAATAGCTATTACTGTTCTGTGTAGCTAGTTTTTACCAGCACCTTCTCTTTCTGAATAAAAGATAAATAACTGTCAATTAATTAAAGTAAGTATTAAGGAGTCAGGAGACATCCTCACATTAGTGCCTTTGAGAGGCAAAAACAGACAAAAAGCAATCAGAAAGCATGGAGTTACTAGATTAGCTTTGCAACAAGTGGAGAACTATGTATCAAAATCTGTCAGATCTTCATGACCTAGACAGCAAAGCAAGAATGAGCTCCAACACTCATCTAAGTGTAAGATTTGCAGTATGATTATTTTTAAAACAAAGGAAAATAGAAACCAAAATGCATCCAAAAAGAGCTCTCTGCCACAAATGAACTCGGACCGGCCAAGAACAGAAAACACAATGAGAGAACAATGATCAAGTATATGAATGATGTGATACATAAAACTGTTTAGGTGTCATTAGTAACTTTGAGCTAGTCATGGAGTAAAGTATTAGCTGTTTTCTCTCCAGTTTCAAATGAGCAAATGACAACTAATTTCTATTTGCAAGTCTATGGCCTCCTCTTTTGCTTTTCCATGTCACTAGGAAAGCGTTCAAACTGTCCCATGCAACTGTGTCTTACTGAAGGCGTGGAAAAGGGAAAAAATAATATATTAATATAAATTCCCCTGCATTCAACACGAATTCCCTTCTTCAACTTCCTATCACAAGAAAACAATAAATACTATAAACAAATCTGTATTCAGACATCAGGTCAAAGCAAATCAATAGTTCAAGTCATTTTGTTGATAAAAAGAAGAGCATACCTAGAAGTCTCACACCAGATGAATTCTATTTCTTCAGCTTCTTCAAGCATGTCTCTCAGCCATCTGCATGTTTTTGTTGATTTTCCGCTGGTTGAGCCAGTGTAGGTGTATGCCATGTAACAGAACATGCATGGCACTGTAAAACACTGAGCAGAATTCCAAAGGAGTGGAAACTGTAGTCCAGCCATCTTACGCAGCTGATGCCTCTTCTTAAACTTTAATTGGCAATTCAAAGTGTTCTTCCAAACCCCCATGCATGTTTTTCAGAAGGTGGGCTACTGCAGTTTGCCAAAGAGTGGAGACTCAGAAAGGATCCACCATAATTGTAATTTTTAGTGATGAAATATCCATTGCAAAAGTTTGGTTTAAAAAAATCCATACTCCTTATATTAAAAATATTAAAATACTTACCAAATAAATAAATGGAATACAACAGTATTAGTATCAAGCTCTGGCTGAGTATTTACATCTGAAATATGTATGGTCCAAATGCTGATTTAGGATACTCAAAACAACATTAACAATCATAGTTCCTGTTTATAAAAGCAAATGCCCTCAAGCAATGAATATTGGATTCCCATGATCAAAGCTCTACTGTCAATGTCACAGGATTTTACTACTTTTTCTAGACAAATAGGTCTGATGAACAATTAACCAGCCCTTCAAATAAAAGAACTTTTCTTGCAAGTTTGCTTTTGGAAATGTCACCTTATTCTGCTCAGACCTGGGTTTTCATAATGAATGCTACAGTCCTCCTGCACAGTAATACAGAAACATAAGTTGGTATAAAATAACTGACTAAAGGACATTGGGGACCGTCTAGAAACTAAACATTACATTTTCATCACAGCCTTGTGCCTGCATGGTGGAGAAAAAATAATCTGTGCCCAGCAAAAATGCCTACTTCTACATCTACTGAGATACAGCTGTTGCACAGCTTAATGTGTTCACTTGTCTGTAAACAAAAATGTGTGTCCTTATGAAAAATCCATCAAGTGTCCTATCCATTCCTGTCTTATACTGATTAACTAAATAAAACCTGCATGCCTTTATTAAAACCTGTAGGTGTAGCAAGGACTCAGTTTCAAGACAGTCAATGCATAAGGGTTGATTACTAAAATTAAGTATCAACATTGAAAAATACAAGAATTTCAGTGCAAGATTACTAAGACAGTAACTGGAACCAAAGTCTCTGCTGCCTAGTTAGAAAATTACTATTATTATTCTTATGGAAAACTGAGATTAAAAGAAGATAAACAGAAGAAAACCTATTTTAGATAATTTATTATTTTATATACATTTCATTGTGAAACAAATTAATTGTTCTTTATTACATGCTTGCTGTCTCTTCCCACTTGGCATCTGCACCAATATTGCTGTTAATAGCATTTCACTCATAGCTAAACCTTTGGGGCGTCTGGGGGGAGGCACCATTAGTAGATATGAAACCCCCTATTGTTCCATTCTCTGGCTATGAAAACTTTTAATTAAAAACTGAAAGCAAAAGCATGCAACAGTACTGAAATCTAGAGCTGCTCAAATGTAATCACAGCAATGGAGTAACCACAGAGGTGGAATTCTTAGTAAAGAAATGCTTCATGCTTGGCTGTGTGTTTACTCCTTATACAACAGAGAGAAAAACCTGAAATGTTTCAAGTCAGCCCTTCCAGAAAGGAAAAATTTCACAGTAGAGAAGCAGAGAAGCACAGACGGATGAGGTATGAGTAAAGTTGTTTTAAAACAGAATGTAGCAGCAATTTTGATACTTTTAAATTACAGAGCATTTGAAACCTAGGTTACATGACCCCTTTGGTCACGTAGTTTCAGTGTTTGGAAGTTTCTTGATCATCTTGCTCATTCAAATTCTTCTCCCTACTAAGATCATACACTATGTCCCATTTTCCATCAAAACAGAATAAAGCCACATGCGACCCAACTATCATTTGGTGCTGTCGTCTGGTCCTTGATGAAAATGCTATCATGAGAGGGGAAAAAAAAAGCCAATGAACATGTTTATTCGAGTCTTAGGGAAGTCTTAGGGAAGATATTTCTGGTGTTGAGGGAACTCAACACAGAAGGAGGCTCAGGAAGTCTCTCCACAAGACCAGTTGTTCACAACTTCTACCTCGGCGCTCTTCACTGAACCGTCCGTGTCAGAGCAAGGCAGTGGGTGGCAGAAGGATGAAGTCAGGAATGCATAACTACTTGCATGACTTATATTTTTTCTCTCAGAGTGGTTAAAAAAGCTTCAGCGCTGTTTTAACCCAAGCCAAGGGGTTATGTCGCCAAGCAGATGTGCAAAAGGAAGAGCAAGAGATAATTACTGTCATTAATCGCCAGAGCCTGGCTCCAAGTGCTGTACAGTGGGGTGCAGAGCAATTGCATATGCATCCAAGAAAGCCCAATCAAATGTAAATGACTGCAGTCCCTTGATCTTTCTGAAATGCTGTGGTTTGCCCTCCGGCTGCAGATATTGGATTTTGCAGCATTAATCCCCACTAATGTAATGTAATACTACCACTGGAGTAGTTGACATTTTGATAACAACATATGAAGAAGTAGAAATTGTGTTACAAAAATCAGAGTACAATAAGAAAATTTATATTTGCGCACATTAAACCTTCAGGGAACTTGACAAGTTTAATTCTCCAACTAAAGTCAGAAAGACATTCAAATCAAGTGCTGAGATAACAAACATGCCAGAATTAAAATGCAAAGGGAAGAGTCAAGTCACGGAATCACAGAATCTTTGAATGGTATAGATTAGAAGGGACCTTGAAGTTCATCTAGTTCCAACTACTTGCCACGGCCAGGGATATCTTCCACTAGACCAGGTTGCTCAGGGCCCTATCCCTGTCTTTGAATGCTTCCAAGGGATGAGGCAACCACAACTTCTAGGGGCAACCTGTTTTAGCATCTCACCTCCCCCACAGAGAATAATTTCTTCCTAATATTCAACCTAAACCTTCCCTCTTTCATTTTAAGGCCGTTGCCCCTTGTCCTGTCAGTATATAGCATTGCCAGAAGGCCCTCTCCAGATCCCTTGAAACCCCCTTCAAGTACTGGAAGAACACAATGAGGTCACCCCAGAGCCTTCTTTTTTCCAGGCTGCACCACCTCAATTTTCTCAGCCTCTCCTCACAGCAGAGGTGCTCCTGATCATCTCAAGGTGCCTAAGTCAGCACAGTAGCACACTTCTCTGCTAACTCAAAGACTCCAGTAGTCCAAAAAACACGTCATGGGTGCACCTTTCGAAACAGAATTTTTCACAATGGATTCTTACCTAAGCCCAAACTTCTAGGTTGCCTCTAGACAGACGTTCCTCAGGTGTACGTACACAGTCAACTCCTGCCCATAAATCCCAGAGGGTGGTGCCATATCTGCTCCTGAAAAGGTTATGTTTCTCAAAGTTTACCATCAAATGAATCTACAATGAATTATCAGTGACTTCTCTTTAGTAGTCTTGTGTCTCTGCAGGCAGCCAACCTCACACAAGGAGTCCTGCTAAGCTAGTTATTTTTGTTTTCTCTTCATTTCACTCGTTTGTTGTAGGAATTTATTCAGAGTTAATGAATCAGTCCAAAATTCTTCATACATATTTCAGTGGTTTTTTTTAAAAAAGAGATCTACATTTTAGAAATGGGCATAAATCTTGTATTCAGTCAGGCATGACCATGCTTGAGTTGTCCTGCAGTAATACACTAACAACAAGCCTTGCTGACTACCAGACTTGATAATCATAATTCCTTCCTAACAAGGCTTTCAGTGAGACTTTATTATTCTGAGGAAGTCTGAGTTGAATTGATTCACTGTATTTCACCACAAAGCTGCATTTTTTGAGGTATCTCCATATGGAAATCTCAGTGAAGTCAAAAGGAAATTTGTTGCAGACATGGGCATTTAAAAAACTGACAAAATCCTCACTTTCCAATACATTAAAATAAGCTGCCATTCAAAATTTTGCAAAATATGGTTAAGTGCTAAGCAGTTTGCTGGGAACAGCCATGAAGAGATCTGAGTATTCCAATCCTACAAGATACAGTTCAGGGAGGGGATAAAGATCATTACCAACAGATGAATATCACAACTTCATTTCTCAAAAATATCCACCTGAATTGTCAGGAGGAGTGATTTCTGAGATACTTCATTTCCACACACGTTTTCCTTAATAAAGTTTACACTTCAAATCCTTACCTGTTTTACTCACCAAACTGTTCTACTGCTACCATCACACAGTACTTCACTTTCCAACTGCTTTTTTTTACATACATGTTGTGACCACTGTGAGAAAGTTACTTCATGCACTAATGTGCAAAAGGGTTGGCAATTCAGCCATTGTTTTAGCAGAACAGAGGACCACAAAACCTTTGCCACACTACTCCCTTGTGGGCCAGTGCCATAAGGTACACTGTGGGCTGTGCACTGCAAAACAATTCCCATCAAGCTAACACAATATTCTCTGTTATCTTAGAAAAAATGATCTTGCAATTTGGTTCCTCTGCTAATAGCAGAAACAGTGGCTATGACACGTGCAGAAACAGTAGAGGCCAAGCTAGTATTTTTCAAAGCCACCTGATGATGTTGATAGTGATCTGGAAACAAACTACATATTATGGTTTCTGTTACAGGCATACTAATTCAGTAACAGAGGGCAGGATATATCAGAAATATTTTCTTTAAAGTTGTGTCTAAGAAGCCAATTTCTCCAACTTGAGATTCACTATGTAGCCAGTAGGAATCTGTGTACTGCTGCCAAGATTCATGAAAGAGTGAGTTTGACATTCACACAAATTGATTTCTGCATACAGTTAAGCTCTACTGCTGTTACCAACACAAAGCACACCTTCAAAGCAAAACCCAACATGACAACCTACAAAGAAAACCATAAAAACACCCCCAGAACACATCTCCTTGATAAGGTGATCTTTCAGTTCAGTCTAAATATAGTCTTCAGTTTAAGAAAATCATGTTTTTCACATAAGAGACAATGTTAAAAAAAAGCAGGATTTTTCTATTTCTCATAGGACTGCCTGTTTCCAAAAAAGAGAAGCTATATTTTATTTTGAAACCCACATTCCTACTGCAATTAGCAATGGCTATAGGAGCATACAGTAAGAAAAGGACTAATCAAGATATTGATCAAAACATGATTTTACGGAAACTGTACAGGAAATTTGAATTAAAAAAATAAAGTCATAACAAGAGAGAACAAGTGAAATAAAAAATCCACTTACATTATTGGCATAGTTTTACTTAGCAGTTTGCAGCACAAAACCAATTTGCTTTCCTTACATTTTAGCTGAAGGTCTAAATGAAGCATGCAATACATACAGAGTATCTTCTCATTTGTTTTAACATTAATTTTCAAGACAGTGTTGAAAAGCTGAATTTATACGCAGCTGTAGTTTTTATAACCAACCAAGAGAAATTTAGTTTGTATGCTAGAGCAACTGTGGAAATCAATTCTTAATCTATGACCTTGCTTACCACAGCTTGAAGCCTTGCAATAAATAAATGCCTTGAGCCACACATAAAGAAACATTTGGTGAATCAGAGACAAATAACACAAATCTATATGTGTATATATAGTATTATAAAGGTCACACAAAATACAATACAGACTTTTTTTCTTGCTCTAACATAATAATGTTTGAAAGGCAAGACCTGGTAATTGCCTGCATTAATATCCAGGTGGTGAACAGTCACTAGAACCCATTTTCTCTTCAAATTACAATGTTCATCCTTTTAGACAACTTCTTGTCGCTCATCTTTTTTTTAGTTTGGAAAATGCTAGAAAGCTTAGAAATCTCTGAAAATATCTATCTTCTTTGTCCTTATGTGTCCTTTATTATATGAAAACTCTCTCTAAAGCACATTAAAGCTTCTTTGTGAACACTGTACAGTGTTTCATCGCTGAAAACAGGAAAACAAATGCCAGAGCTCATGTGTTAACCTGCACTTAGTCACAATTACCCTCTTTTATAAGCTGAATCTCTCAAAGCCCTACCCCATACGTTATTGCATATTTTCTCACTGGAGTATATGCTAAAAGAAAATAGAACCTATCCTTATAAATATTGCATCATTAAAATTCACCAAAAAAATCCTGTAAACAAATCTGTACCTCCTTCAAAACACACCTTCCATTCTTGATGTATTTGACTGACTGTAGATTTTAAAATCAAGTAGTACAACATAGCGCTAGTTCAGCTAATTTCCCTCTCTTGATTGTCTCCTTCCTGAAACACTGAAATTCAAATGTGACTGTGACTGACAGTCCTTTTGAGATTAGCATGGCATTATTAGTTTGCACAGCAGGTGCCCAAAGTAACTGCTGGAAAGGTTTCCCTTATTTTAACCCTAAAGGATGTAATCTAATATGAAAAGAAAGAATCTGGAGGCTCACAATTACCCTTGAATTGGAATTGTACAAAAAAACCAAAGCAGAAAGAAGACTTGTTTTCTTTAAGTAAGAGTTGCAGTTACAGTAGATCATTAGGTGCTTTCTAATCTTACATTTTCACAGATCCTGTAACACTTGATATTCAGAAGAAAAGCTAGACTTACGCTGAAATTATCAGGCTCACCCTACTTGGTGCTACCTGTGAGCATAGGCACACCTAATTAAGATGCACAAAACAACTCAGGAGACTTCTGAACTTCTGTCCTCAATGTACGGATTTATTCCAATCTAAGGGCAAGTTTTACATGTATGATGCCAAGCACACACTCGTCAGAACTGATGCCTGGAAATAAAGCAACTTTCCAGAGGAACACAATTGTTTACATAGTGAAAATTAAGCTGTGTTTGACCCTACCTGAGAAGAGACTACTCTTACCAACAGCTAAGAAGAGCAGGAGGAAGTACAAATCTCATGCATGTTTTTTCTCAAAAGCACTAGTTTTTGCTTGGCAATGACCTTTTTAATACCTAGCTGGAGTGACACTCGCATTCCAAACTGAAGCCCATCAGGTATTCTGCAGATATAAAAGCACACTCAGTTCTCAACTTCCCAAATATTTTGCAAATAACACGAACCAGAGCTCTCCACAGTGGTTTGTGGGAATGGGCACTGTCAGCAGGGCTGCTACAGAAGTGGGGAAGTTCACACAGCATTCCGGGGCAGCCCCTCACTAACCTGAGACCCTCAGCACCAGTTACTCCCAATGCCCTACACCCAGCTCCACCTGCTAAGTTCTATCAGGCATTTAAAATTAGTTTGCAGGGTAAAGTCTTAAAGGCAGGTTGTTCTAACTGCAGGAGAGTTGCTTGGTGTATTAATTTGCGTTGGCAGAAACTACTTCCCCACTAACAAAGCAAGAAATTTACATTACAATGTGGAGTTCTTTATAACCAATGACCCTTACAAAACAAGTTAAGATTTAATATTTGTGAAACAAAGCAAAGAAATCACTGGTGGCTTTGTATCAGACTAAGTGACTAATTACTTTAATCAGGAGCCTCAAAAGATAATGAACTTGATTTATTATAAACAGAGGGGCTTGCCCTCTTATAAGAATTACTTGCTCTGCCATTCAGGACATATTGATTTATGAAATTACTTGCAATTCTCTTATTTTTAAATTTAATAATGGGTGAAAATGAATTAAAAGTAAACTGGAAAAATACACATTCCCAATATATTTTTACTCAATTCTACAGCAATATTCATATGTTATGTATACCCCAGTATTTCACTAACAGTAAAAATACAAAATGATTTTGAAAATTATGCAGTGAGTAAAAGATTCATTTGGTCAAGATTACAGAATGACTGAATGTTTTTGGCTTTCTCCTACATGACCCCTCATTATTTAGTGATACCTGACATCTGTTGCTGAGACCAGCTGAACTCAGTTCAAATCCAGTTTAGCTAGGAATAACTGAGAGAGTCATAAAAAATCTCTGAGGATAGATTATGAATCAATTATGGCTTAGAATTCCATCACAGACAGAGAGAGAGAGACTGAGTCTGCCTGGAATGTGGTAGTAGACAAGAAAATAACATCTTTGCAGAAAAGCCACTTTGGAGAGCACTTTACTCTGTCCTGACCCCTTCATCACCAGTCCTTTACCTCACTAAAGGGCCATTTGTGGACAGAGAGAGCACTTAAGGCATGTCAGGACCCTATGACAAGGCTTACAGATTTACTGCATTACATTCAAACTACACAACACAGTGACAAATTTTACTGTACATATCTCTTAAATAAACATTAAAACATTCATGTCAAATCCACTCATGCTAGCATTAAACTGCTTAGGACTTTGTCACCCATGTGAAGCCCTCTAAGTTTCTCCAGAGACTGCCATGAAATTTCTCTTTCTGCATATTTATGTTGTAGATTTTTGAGGAACCCTCAGGTGCATTTTTATATATTTTGCTGAAATGTTTTCACAGCTCACTGGTAACCAGCAAAGTTCCCTGGCTTAAGTTTTTTTGAGTAATCACTAGAGTTGCAGGGTATTCAAGGACACTGTCACACAACTGAGTACGAGTACAGTTGCTCAGTTATTCTAATTATTATTGTTATTGCATTGTTATTTGCAGAAAATAATGACGAAGGGCAACGTGAGAATATTTTCAATGTGAAGAATGTTTTCAGAGACTGGATGATCAGCTCGATCTACATGCCACTCTGGTGCTCACCTAAAACAAACTATATTCCTCAGGGTACTGCAACAAATGGATTACCATAAAATAAAGACACTTGGCAGCCAGGTTCCTATTACAGCTGCTTCTTGTGCTGACCAGTCATCATGACCTCATGTTCCTCTTGTTTTAATATATCCTCACACTGTCCCTTTCTTGTCTCATACTTAACACTACATTCCTGGGGGCTGAAACCATCTCCCCCTGTTTAGGGAACCAGCTGCACCTAGTGACTCAATGCTATCACAGTTTAAATAACAAGGAAGATATGCATCTAATACTGATTTAGGGCAGAGGTAAAGAACACATTTGATTAAGTCTCTGCATTATCAAAGTCCATGGACATTTTTATTCTTGAGGTTAGGGTTTTTCATGGTTGGTACAAAGAAGGAAGAAGAACCCTTTTCAAAGAAAAAAACTTATATCACCCATCAGTTCTTGCAATTATTACCACAACCACATCAAATGCAAGTAAGAGTAGTATTTTCACTGGCAATTCTGTCAAATAATCTCTTCTTTATCTCCAGCATTTCTTCCAAGCCTGGTCATAGAGAGAGAAGTCCCAGAACTCAGACTGGAATTCTGCAGTTTGAAGGATACCCATCACAAGATGACTAAAAGATCCTGCTTTGGTCCATGAGGGGCACACAGGGGACTGACCTCTAATATATTCTGTAACCACTCACTGATGACCAGATACCAAACCTCACTTCTGCAAAGCTGCAGAAAACCACCTGCTACTGCAGTAATTACAATAGAGACCAGAGGTTATGGGATACATATCAATGTAACACAGAGTTTCATCAGGCTTGGGTAGTCCATTTAGCTCTGATAGCCTGTGGGAAGTCTGGGAGATGCTTATCCAATGTCACACTACAATCATGGTTGTCTGAAAGTACATACATAATTTTTAAGGACCACTGATTATGATAGTTTATTTTCTTTCTTGGATGCTTAACTCATTTAAATGCCTTACAAATAAGGGTGCCCTCATTCTATGAAGTGAACCATCTGGAGCTCTTTTTCCCTTTTAATCCACAGTGTTAGAGGTCAGGCAGAGAACAAGCATTCAGGGGAGGATTTGGAACAACTAAAAAGGAATGAGAAACATGAATTCAAAAAGAATTAATATAAAAGATGAATCCTCATCTGCAAAATGAAGTTCCATTATTTTACACACAAAAAAAATAAATTCATTATTAAATACATATTTGCTGGTTAAATCTGGGTTAATGCACTGATTTTGGCAGGGGTAATTTTCTTCACAGTGGCTATTATGGGGCTGTATTTTGGACTTGTGCTGGACACAGGGTTGACAACACAGAAATGTTTTTGTTATTGCTGAGCAGAGCTTACACAGAGGCCTTTTCTGCATTTGGTATCAGGCTGGCAAGGATGTGGGGGGTGCATGGGAAGTTGAGAGGAGACACACCCAGGACAGGTGACCCAAACTGACCAAAGGGATGTCCCAGACCATGTGACATCATGCTCAGTACATAAAAAGGCAGGAAAAAGGAGGAAGGGGGGGATATTTGGAGTGATTATGTTTGTCTTCCAAGTCTCCATTACACATGACAGGCCCTGCTCTCCTGGAGATGGCTGAACACCTGCCTGCCCATGGGAAGTGGTGAATTATTTTTTTTTTTTTTTACTTTCCTTGTGTGCGTGGCTTTTGCTTTCCCTATTAAACTGTCTTTATCTCAACCCATGAGTTTTCCAGCTTTTACTCTTTGAATTCTTTCCCAGATCCTGCTGGTGAGGGAGCGAGCAGCAGCTGCCTGGGGCTTGGCTGCCAGGAGGAGTAAAACCTCCTGTAAGTTCTATACAGTTCTATATAGAACAACAGTTCTATACAGAACTATTATGGCAGTGAGAGTGGTGCTACAGAGCACCATTTACTGGCATCCTGAAGATTGTCCCAATCTGCAAAACTGTCTTAATTATGCTTTTTTTCAGAAGGAAACGTTTTGAACAAAAAATTTATGTAAAGCTTATATTTTAAAAGGTACATCTGTTATTGCAGCATTAAGACTTGAAACTCACTCTCCCAGGCATTTATTTTGTAACAATCATTTAATTTCATATTTGGTTATGTTTGACAACTCTCAGGGGGAGCTAAACACCCTGCTCTGACGCTACAGTGATTTCTGACAAAAAATATGAAATAACTTTGAAAACGATAGATCAGGTTCACTGGCAGGCTTGTTCTGCTGAGCTCAGCAAGAAGGAAAGGCTGCCTGGTATCAGTCACTCCTAGGGGCTATTCTGACTTGCACTTGCTGGCAAAAGTCCTTCAAGGACCATCTGCCAGCCAGAACGGGGAGAGGGGGAATCATTCATGTGCACATTCAGGTACTGCCAAATCCTTCCCGATCCTCAAAAACTTCAAACAGTAGAAGCTATCACAAGCAATATTTAAGATGTCAGTATGCCAGTTTTTCCTTCTGTGGAGTCCCCAAAATAGAAGCACTTCACAAGAAAAGACAGAGAGAGGCTATATAGAAAGAGAAGAAGAAGACTGAACAGATAAAAGAATTTATCTTTTATAAATATCTTCAAAATATTATGCTTGCCATCACAGAACCATGGTCAGTATTATCAAGCACTGCAGGATAACGGTACTGAAAAGATACATCTCAAAAGGCTCATTGGAAAGACAGGGGGACACATCAAATATACACAACAGATGTTTGCACACTAAGCTCATATCCTCAAAACTGCTGATACAGGTCTATTTATTTAACTTATTACTATAACAACACATAACAATCCCAAAGCATTCAAAATAGAAGTGCATAGCAGAGCTGCTAATGTTCCAATAAGAGAACATGTTTCCCTCAATCAGATTTAAAGAGGTAGATCAAAAAGAAAACATTTGAAATGCAAAACCTTATTCTGATTCAAGAAAAAAAAAATCGCATACTAAAAATACATAGATATATACCCTATACATATATACATATATACATATTGTGAAATTAGAGATTAATTGGCTTAGCCTGTCCTGTTATGTGTACCCATTCCATGCTCCCAGATTTATTTTTCTGCAAATGCACCCTTGAAGGCATCAGCTTGTATAGAAGGACAACAGCTGTTCAGCTCTTGGCATGATTAGGATTTTCTCTCTCTATGGTACTGGTCAAAGAGTATGGTGATTGTAAATGAACACACCCTACAGTTTTACATTTAAAGCCTTCTCTTCCTTCCCACTGTGCATCTCTGTCTCTATCCCACTATTCATCACATACTTTTAAGTGACATCTAACATTTAGATTACACTTAGTCTTAGACACAGCCCATGGAAACCTTCCCTTGAAATTAGCAAAACTGACTTCAGTGAAATGTTTGGTTGCTATAAATACTAGTAAAGAACTGTTGTCCCTACCCCATAACTCTGACTGAAAGCCCCTTTAATTTTCCTAAATTACAATAATTTGGAGGGAGGGGGCTTGAATTCTACATTTCCTAAGGAGGTCTTGCCCCTCCTTAGCAGATAACCTGTCTTTCAAACCAAGATAATACCCCAGTGCTCTCTGCCCTCTAGCACAGAGCAGACCTTATGAAAGAGTGCGAACAATAGAGGTTTTTCCCTGTCATCAAATCTTCAGTTTAGGTTTTATGTTTAGTTGGCTCATGGAAAGAAAGAAAAAGGCATACTTGGCTGTCCAGATGAAGCACAGTGTAACTGGTGACACACTGTCTGTAGACAATGTAAACCAAGTTCCTCTTCTGTAAGGAAAATTTTAAGCTAACCTATAAGGTCCAGCCAAGTGAGAAGTGGATCTCCTTGCTGACACCATTTATAAATCTCTCCAGGATGGAAGAGGCTTTAGGTTTGTTTTACAATGGTTTTTCCTGATTTGTTGGTATCCAGCACTCCTCCACTCCCATTTCCATGCAGTTCTACAGCCAACTGCCTGAAACACCAGTTCAGCTGTTTATTTTGCACACTGATACTACAAAATTGATCCTGTGAACAGAGAAGAGGTTTTCTGTAGCTAACATTAACACAGTAGCCTTTTCTTCATCTGCGTCCTGTTCCTGTGAAGGGAAGTCAAGGGCAGGATGAATGTGTGGAATAGATCTCTATGACACAGCCTCATCTCTAAGCAGTTTCAGCACACAGACTCTATGTAACCAAGATAATAGCATCAGCAAAAGAGTATAAATATTAGGAAAAAAAAATACCATCATTAGGAAGGTACTAGAAAATAATGATCTCTGTCAGTGTGAAACCAGCAGCGCCGCAGATTAAAAAGTGTTATTACTTGCAGGCAAGGCTCAACTCAATTTGCTTCCCAGCTTCCTTTACTTTGTGAAGTGCTCAGCTCAAAGTCAGCATGAGATCTGCTCAGAACTTGTGTCAGATTCCAATCCAAGCTACAAGAAAACACACACTTGCACTATCGCCAGCAAAGGAGATTACTCCACACAAGAAATCCCTTACTAACAGGTTCAAGGTTAGAAGCAGCAAGTTCACAGTGCACTTGTCACAGTCCCTGCACTGTCAGCTGTAAAACCAGGAAAGGCAAAGTATGCAGGCCATAACATCAGTTTTCTTCTGCACAAGCACTTAGCCAAGAGGATATTTTATAGGTAGGGAGATGCAGAAGAAAGCAGGGGGAGGGAAGGAAGCAGCTGCATCAGCATTAATCTAGCAGTGCCCACCCTACAGGGACTGCAGGATCCTCTGCACCACTGGGGACAGCACAACCCATCAGCCACCAGGCAGGAGACAACACTGAATCAATTACATCCAAACAGACCTTCAAACTGTTCCCAACCATTCAGAACTTGGCAGCCAAACCTCAATTAAAAGAAACAAACAAAAAAAAAACCTACCCAAAATCCTAAGATAAACACAACCTCAAAAACCTATTTACATTAGCAGATAATTTCCAATTATGCACCAATTCTTCTGAATGTTTTTTCATAGTTCTGGATGTGAAAGAATACTGTCCCATTGTTCTCTACCTGATATAGGCTGCCTTTACTCCAGCACTCTTACAAAATTAAGTAAACTAGAACAGAGACTCCTTCCTCACAAACCAACAGTGTTGGTGTAAACACCAAGGAAAAAAAATCTCAGAATTTAAAAAAAAATATTAAAAAAGCAATTGCTATGCAGAATAAATGTAATTCTTAAGTTATCTCCACTTCTTCCATCATAATAACAAACCAGCCTCCAAACTGGTCACAAACTACCAGAATAGATTTTTTTTTCATTCTCTTCTACTTAATTATCAAATAAAGCTCTTTTTCTTTTGACAAACCACAGAGCAATATAAATGGCACAAGGTCATTCAGCATTTAACACACAGATAGGATCTGATAGATTGTTACAGCAGAAATTCTAAATTCCAGCTAACAACTCAGCTTGTAAATTCAAATCAATTTCCTGGGATTTTAATCACTGGGGTTTTTTTCATTACAGATTAATAAAAATTAAGGGATTGATTAAAATGTAAGTGCATTTTAAGATACATCTGTCCTTTAAAACAAATTAAGTTCTTTTTCCTGAAGCATGTTCTTAAGTATTTTTTATAAGAGAACATATTTCCTAATTTGCTACATTTCCCTGTAACAGCCCAGAGTATTTGATCAAGCAAAAGAAAATATACAAAAATCCACAGCCTCCTGGCACAACAGCCCTTAAAGTGCAGGAGAAATTCACTATCAAGTCCAAATGTACAGTACACAAGCCTCAGAAAGAAACTGCAAACAGTATTTCAGTGCAAACACACCTTCCTTTTGCCCCAGAATATCTCACAATTCTAGAGTCAGTATTTACTCTGCTAATTTTTCACTTGCTGCATACTAAAGTAGAAAAAACTTACGGAAAATTTAGATTTCATCAGCCTCAATGCTCTCGAGCTGTTAGCTCTCATCAGGCTTCCTAGAAACAGAAGAATGACAAAAACAAAAACCATGGGGTTTTGCAGTTGATCTTAGAGTCTGACTTTGTGAAAACTCAGCTCATTTGTGAGTCAAGATTTTATGGAATGCAGAGAATGATGGTTACCTGTGTGGTCATTATGATAATCAGATGGCATTCTCATAAGCTCCTGAAAGAGGATTTACATTCTGTATCACCTTTTCATTTATTGTCTGCATATCTCATCCTCTGCATATCTCATCCTGTGTAAGCAGCATTTTTTTTGGTTGGACTGTTTCCAAAATCTGAGTTCAAATACTCTGCTACAAGATTAAAAGTGACACTCCCAAAAGCAATTTCAGTAGGCCTAAATTTTCTAGGCACTCAAAAGAAAATAACTAAATGGGTGAAATAGTTATTGTAGGACTTGGGGCAGTATTTGCTTGATTCTCCCTTGCACAGAGTCTGCCATAAATACATATTACCTGCATCACCAGAATATCCAAAGACATACAGAGGGTTGGCTTTATGTGTGCACAGAAAAATGTATTCCCTGCCCTGTAGGAGCTCACAGCAACAGTTCTGCAATGAGTTCCATGTGTGGCAACACTCAAACCTTTACAGATGCCATAGTACTGCTGTGGAATACTAACCAAATTTAAAACCAAGCATTTTTCAGACACTGTTCTACAGCTGGTCATTGCTAATGGTATCTTGTCACAATCCGCTGGACTAAAACTGTGAGCCTGAAGACTAATGGATGGTAAAAACTTAGTCCTTCATGAAACCTCGAGGGCCAAGAGACACATTCCTTCCTACAGCCCCCATAATTCTGAACAGTAATATGATAGAAGCCTGAGATAACTATGTGATAAGTCTGTGAAACCAGTCGCACAGCCTGATAGTTGAGCAATGAGATTTCATTTCTGATAGCTTTGGTACTTTAGTCTCCCAGTTACTTACACATGCCAGTGGCATAAAGCTTTGGTTACAAGACATTTCCTTCTCCTGTATCTCAGTAATTTACTTTTAGAAGTCTATTGCTGACACATGAAATATTTCTAGGTGCCTCAAATGAACACTTCCTTATGAACAATCTAAGATTACACAGTTCCTTGCAGATCGTCACAGACAGACCAATGTACTTCACCCTAACTCCAAACCTGCTAGGGAAACCCTTTTCAAGGTGTATCTCCAGAAGATTGGGAATAAGCAAAGTCCCTTCTGGATATATTATAAACACAGATCTATATTATCTTCACAGACAGAAAGTCAAAAAAGGAACAACATTTTAGCATTGGGGTTTCCCAACTGTGCAAAGACCACACATCATTCATTGGAACCTAAAGTGTTTCTTATTCCTTGTTTGCAGCCTCTGTTTCTGACACTTGATCCAAAATTCTGACTATGTCCCTTAAACTCCGTTTTCTAGTGGTTGGTGAAAAAAAAAAAATTTTTGGAAATTGAGCCTGAAGCCTCAAACCAATTTACTGTATCTTCAGGAAAATATTTATAACACTCTTGAAAGACTGGTTTTCCTCTACTCCCAGTCCTTGGGCAGAAGCTCTGAGAGGCTGTACAATGACTAGGATATAACTGGAGGTAAAGACAAGTTGATAAAGTGGAAGCTCTTCAGATAGGGATCTGTAACTATGAAGATAATGCAAAGCCTCTTCTCACGTAAGCAGTCACAGTAGAAACAACAGATTTGTATAAGTTAGGACTCCAGGATCAAGGAGCTCTGGATGCTCTGGGTCATATGCTGGTTTACAAATGTGCTACTTTAGATCACCACTATTCAATGTAAATATGCAGAAAAAAATCAGACTCTGTATTAATTAGTATTCACAGAAAGCAGATGCAGAGACAGAAAGATGAATGTGGTATGAATAAATACTGTGGGAAGAAAACAGTCTCTAGGACCATTCTTTTGTGTCTGTACTGAAAATGTATTTTTGTGCTTGAATTTAAAATAAAGTCTATTATAAAAAAAGGTGTAATTGTGACAAGGTATATAATTATCTTCAAAGGCTTACATGCAAGAGAGAGAGAGGTTTGAGCTGAAATTCTGGGCTTCAGTGTGTGGGAGGCCAACTCTGGACCTCTCTACAGCTTTGTCAAGATCAGTAAGAGATTAGCACTCTGCACTGCATTCAAAAGAGCTGGAAAAATATCAAACCACATGATTTATTGGCACCATACAAACATTAAGTAAGGTGAATTACTGGCAAATGTCCTAAGGCCGTGTATTCTCGTGACAAGGATCCTCAATATGTTTTCCACTTTATGGATCAGTCTCAAATGACTTCTCAACAGGACTTTGTCATTAATTTTAATTATGACGACAAGTCCATAGCCCCTCCTACCTGACAAAATTTAAAAAGAAACTAAAACTCAGGAACTGTTTTAGCTGTATATGGAATGAATACTATTCTGATTCATATCCTTTAAAGTTAAAAAAAATAAGAAATCCCTTCAGGAACTCTACTTTTTGACTACAAAATTGACTCTTCTTACTCTGTGATCCCATGGAAACAGACAGGAATACTGCTCAATTCATACAATTATTGAATTGTACTACAGTCTCTTGTTATCACACCTGTTTAGAAACAGCCACAGAAATAGAGTTAAACAGACTTAAGGGTCTCAACTACAAATGACAATCAAGGCATTGCAAATCCTTCACACGGCATTTGAAACTAGAAAAGTAATTCACCATGACCTAACAGCCTTGTTAAGCCTTTGTTTCCCATTTTCTCAGATTTATTCCTGTGTTTGAGAGATGTAAATTTGGCTGAAAACAGAATACTTCTCATTTCATTTGAAGTATGTAGTGCTTAAGTAACTCCAGGAATGCTTAGGAGAATTAATTTGCCAAACTGGTAAGCACTCACTATTGTTGTTCTGAAAACTTGCATCAGTCATTAATTTCTCTCACATAATTTATCATGTATTTCTGGTTTGGATGACTACTATCTATTGCAACTGCAATACATACTCTTTATTTTCATACAGTGTAGAGTATTGCATGTCTAGCTTTAGATAGGCAGATTTCATTAATTGTAAAATAATCTAAAAAAGAACATTAGTTTACCAGCTTAATTGATGTTAATATCTAAATTACATAGTAATTATGAAAAGAGAAATGGTTAAGATATGGCTTTGCAACAGAAACCTAATCATTCATTTAGATACTGGAAACCAACACACACTTTCTTATCAATTTCTGGTGCATTTCAAAGCATGCCTCCTGGTCTAGTGCCCTACAGCTCCTCTTGCACACATGCCTGCCACCAGTAACTGCTTTTCTGTACCACATTTACAACCAGGCTGCATTCAGTTATTCACATGCCACTTTGGAGACGAGTACACAAAGCATTGAAAAAGTCTTTAACATCAAAACAGTGCAAAAATAAAAAATGTACAGGTGCCATCCAACCACAAAGAAATATCAAAATGTGACAACAGTCAAGCAGAATAATGCAAGTCAACGAATCCAGCCCAAGCTGCTTTATGATACATAAACTGATTATCTGTTAAAGACTGGTGGTTCACTCAAGACAAGGGGCCAGCCTCCATCCAACAGCCTGTCCTGCAGGAACCACTGCCCTGCAGCAGTCTCTGCACAGACAGAGACTCTTCCACCCACTCACCTCCAGAAGTGACTTCTTCAGAACTGGGCTGAGGAACATTGGCAGGACAGTGTGGGGAAGCTTGCATTGCTGCTGCCCTTGCTATACCTGTCCTGTGGAGAAATAGAGGACTTAATTTCCAGGGCTGTCAGACAGCACCTTCCACATTACAAGTGACGGAAAAAGAAATTAATTTGAAAATGCCTGATTTGAGCGAGCACATTTTGGGGTGTGGTGAAGAACCCGCAGTTCCTACAGAAGTATTTGGGTTACTTTCACATCTTCCGTGGAGTTCCGTTTGCAGCAAGCTGGATTCTTTGGTTCATGAGCTGATGATGCTCCTGCCAGTTACCTATGTAGCAAGCTGAGATATGGTCATTGAGAACCAACATAACGAGATAGGCTAAATAAAATAATTAAGGAAATCATATTTAAAATAATCTCTCAACTCTGACATGAACAAATAACCATTGTGTTCTACCTCATTTTCAAAACAGCAGTTTTCTGCTCTTTACACATTTCCTTTATAGAAACCATTACAATATGAATTATCTAACAGCAGAAGTTATTTTGCCTCTCCTGTCCAACCCATTCCATAGAGACAGTTTATTTTACTTTCACATAAATCTACATAGGATTACCACAAGACTCTATCCTAACAAAGACCTTTTTCCTTTTTAAAGGGGAAAAAAACTTTCCACAGTTCTGGTTTCCAGCTGGGAAAACAGTTTTCAGCCACCAGTTTTTAGACATATTCAAATGATTCGTATATCCCAAAGTGTAGTCCATTAAAGAGACAGAGACAAAAATAAGTTTATCTGAAACATGAATAAATCAGTCTTTTGAGCATGGTGATGAATGCAATGTTTTTCAATTTCCAAACCAACTCTCTAAAGCCCTACTAAGCAGTCTCTAAAAACAAGTGTGTTTGCTCCAAAAGTGATCTCTGTATCTTTCAGGAGTACCATGATGGGTCTTTTTGAGGAAATGTCAAGTTTAGACATCAAGGACTGGAGGCTAATGACCAACTCCTTTATTCTGGTATGAGTGTGCACTGAATACTGATGTTCACAGGCAGAAACAATTTCGAATAATTACTTGGAAAAATATCAGCCTTCATTGCACTTGCTTAACTTTGGTCAACAGCAATGTTAATCTTGCAAGTGAACTAAAAGACAAGACAAAGCCTATACATGTCAGATTTATACATAATTCAGAACTGCTGAAAAACATGGAAAGCGAGACAAGAAAAACATGATAATTATATGGCAGAACAACTCGACTAAGGGAAAAAAACCCAACCCAAAAACCGCACACAAACTTGTATTGCATCTATTACTTCAACTGAAGATTAAATGTAGGGGTAAATAGAATTGCTCACTTCTTATTTGGGTAAAACAGACTCAAGCATCAATCATTTCCTTAACAAAATGCCTGTTTTGTTCTTCTATTTTTTTTTTTTTATTTTGCAACTGCTTGTTTTTTTCCAATACTTGTCTTTCTCTAAAGTTCCCAGTTTCCAACATACTAACCCCTTCAAAGCAATGAAGCAGTTTGTGTCTCTCAGTATCTGCTAATTGGAGTATAATTATAGTTGTCTATGAGCTATGACTGTAAACAGACTTTGCCAAACTATTTGAGAGACAGCTCCGAGAGAAATAATAACAATTGGTCACATATATAATAGCATATTTAATAAATCCAGTACATTTAAATATAAAATAAGATACAGCAGGTTGGCTCAAATAAATAGGACTGATTAATTCTGTTCTGGGCACTACAGATCAATGTCCTGTTCACCTTCTAAGAGAGTGATTATTCTCAGCATTAACAGGAATTTTAGTAAATCTGCTCCTTTTCTTCATGTGACAAAACCAATGAATATCAGAAAGAAGCAAATGAAAAGAAACTGACAACCTTGGGTTTTATGTGTTGCCTAAAGCCCTCTCATAGTTCCCAAAAGGTCATGACATATAAATAATCTAGGTATTACTGTAATAATGCATTGATAGTACTCATCAGATCTCCAGAGAAAAGAATTCAAATAATTTGAAATATTTGGCAATATTTTCTAATAATCATTGAAAGGACTAGAACTTCTAATACATTTGCTCTCACTGAAACGCAAACTGGTAAATGCTGAAACTGTGGGGAGATGAACCTCTACAATTGAAAGCAAGAGCTGAATTGCTCACAGTGTGGATTTTTGTTTCTTTACTTTAGTAATCTACAAAGATATCCATGCCATGGTTTTCACAGTTTGAGGGTACCATACATTTATTTCAAAAACAAGCCTTCAGTGTTCAAAAACAAACACCTTATGCATTAAATGCTTCAAAGAGCCTTTCCTTTGCTTATCTCATCCTGAGTTTCTCCCCAGAAATTACTGTTCTCCAGCCTCCTACAGTCTGCATTGACCTAAGTAAACCAAGCACTTCAAGAGACACTTGAATCATATGGGCTATTTCTAATAGGTAGGATCACTTTCACTGTCTGAGAGAGTAATTCATGGAATAAAAAAAGAAAGTAACTTTGCTCAAGGAAGATACATTTCAGAAATTTGTCCAATTCAAACAGAAAGCTCTTCCATGACAGAAAGCATATGCTATTTTTAGGATGAATATGCACCCTGCCACCAAATCCAAGACAGAATACCTCCTCTCCCTCCTTGTTCAAATCTTATGTAGACTCTATTGTGCATTTAAGAACTCTAATACAACTCCCAGACTTTACTAATATCCACCAGAAACTTTCCTGTGAGTCCTATAGAAATCATTGGTTTTTCTTCAGTTCATCCTCCCTTTGAAAAATGAAAAAAAACCACTTTCAGTCTCCATGACTTGGAAAAAGAAATGGTGAGCAGTACATTGTGTGGGCCTTTACATGAATAAATACACACATCTATGACTGCAGCAGTGGATTCCCAAGTGACAACATTCAGGTGTGCTTGAACATAACCTTTTCCACTCCCAGCAGATGCAACAGGACTGTAGTCCTACCTGGGTCTCTCCAACCAACCTACAGCTGATGAAATAAAATAAAACCTTTTGTACTTACAGCTGAATCATGTCAGTCGTCACTGTTACAGAGCCCATGCTTAAATCCCAGCATCTAGAAATTATATTGCTGGTACCTGAACTTTAATCGATGGTCTCCACAAAAAAAGGAAAATGGCTATTTCAATATACTACATGGTGTGATTTTGCTAAGAATCTATGATTTTTTTAATGCAAGCTAAAAAGAATATTGATTTCTTTCAAGTCCACTGCTCACTAAATATTATTTCCACCATTGCTATTTGAGGTAACAGATAAAAATGCCATCTTTCTCGCTAAGAAAAGAATCAACAAGTCTTCCTTGAAGCAGAAATGCCTAAAGCTATTTGGTATATTTCAAACAATCTTGGCAGCTGGTGGTAGACAAAAACATGATGGTAGCTGATTCATGAAAAAACATACAGAAAATTCACTCTGGTGACAGCCAAGCTTAGGGTATGTTCAGTGTGCACTGTGGACTGCAAGACACCTAAAATATCCACAGTGATAACTAACATTACAAACTCAGTGCTTTACCTCCAAGTTACAAATGCAGGGAAGGCAAGAAATGGACTCTAAGTAACTTCAGGAGGTTCAGCAAGAAGTGCAAAATTCTGCACTTGGAGCAAAAGAGCTCCAGACATCTGGCTGAAAAGGACCTCTGGTTATCCTGGATGCTAAGCTGAATATGAGCCAACAGGGGCTTGACACCAGCAAACCACATGCTGGCCCAGCACTAGGAAGAAAGGCCAGAAGAAAGGGAAATCACACTCCACTCACTCCTGATGGGGCTACATGTTGAGCAGTGACCAAGAGTTCAATGCTCTTCCACTAGTGACTGAACCAGATTATGACAAAGTTAACCACTTTTAAAAGCCTGATTGATTGAAGTGAGCAATTCTGCACAATGTCGCACACAATTTTTCTTCCAAAAATGCAACTGTACAAATTCTTCAGCCAGTCTGTTCCTTTATAGTGGGTTAATCTTTCAGGTTTGTCCTCAAGCAAGGAACTCTGGATTGCTCTTAACAGGAATCACCAACTACAGAAAGACTCCTCATCAGCCTAAGCGTTTACCTAAATGTTCTACACATAGCTCAAAAACCCCTCTGTATCATTATGACACTGTGAACTTCCTGGAATCGGTATAAGCATCATTTAGGAGGATAATATGAACCTAACAAATTAGCACAAACCCAAATGGGCAAATGAAGGGAAAAAAAATACTGTTTTCTTAAGACATGCATTTTTAAGGTTCTGGTAGACACAACCCTAAAAAGTATCTGTAACGAAGAAAAATTATTTAAGGTCTAAAACTATGTTACTGACATTCATGAAATATCCTGTAATTTTTTTTCCGAGAGATTTAATTATACCTTTCATACTACTCATGCATTAAAAGATCTTGTGGTAAGCATTAATTTGAATTCTATTGCCACATAAATTAATACAACTTAGACACATTTATCAACCCTTTAAATAACAAAGTGATGTGTCCAGGCAGCATATTCTTGAAAAGGAGAAAAGACATACAATTAAAACCTGAACTGCAATTACTTTACATTTCAGAAAGTTAAAAAGTAGCCTGGAGCAAATTGCCTCCTAGAGAAAATCTGGAGAGCAGTTTTGCTTCGAGCAAAGACTTAACAGTGTTTAAAAGAAAACAATATGCAGCATGAGTAAATCATACAGCAGACAAAAAAGTCAAAGAAAAATAAATGAGTTGTACTCAAGTTAGTATAAATCCGAATGCATTAAGCTCCTAAGAAAACTTGCAAAGACAGTATTAAGGTCACAGTACTCAACTGGATAATTTTAGCCCTGATTTTAACCTTAAATTTAATAAATCATATTATGCATGAGAATTGCCAAGTAGATTTCCTTACTCATTATGCAAATGAACAAAATGATAACTTTAAATAGCTATAGTAGCTACAGAAAATCTGTTCTTTTGGTTAAAGGACAGCATATGGTTTACTGATGAACAAAATTGCAGTAAACCCTAATAAAATTAACAAATCCATATAATTTTAGCTCCCAGAAATTTGTGTGCTAAACTGCAGAATGTATTTACATTTGCTGACAACAGTAGGAAAATCTAAGCTTTGTAGATTCTAACAATTCTGAATATGGTAGACAGAGTTCAGCCACATTTTCATCTTTACCTACTGCTGTCCTAAAGAAAAAAGACAGCAATGGTATTGAATCTCTGAAGGTTTAGCACACTTGAAATTTCCAGAAAGGTTTTTGGTGAGCACTGAAATAAACTCTTCAAAAAAAGGCTCTTCCAGTACCAGGGGTTATAAACTACATCCCCACACTAAACAATGTAGTACTGAAGACAGAAGCAACTAAGATTACTGTCCAAAGTAGTTATAACAAATAAATAAAGAGATTAAGATAGATGAATAGACATAAAGGAGGTGAGACACTGGAACAGGTTGCCCAGGGAAGCTGTGTACCTTCCTTGAAAGTGTTCAAGGCCAACTTGGATGGGGCTCTGAGCAACCTGGTCTAGCAGAAGGCATCTTTAAGGTCTCTTCCAACCCAAGCCATTTTATGATTCTACAAGATTAAAATCATGACTCAAAACACAAACAAAACATGTGGTTTGTATATACATACATATATTTTTCTGGACTTATAATATGTACTTAGAGAACAGCCATGCAAAGCCATGCACCTGGATCAAATCCTGCCTGAGCCAGTGGTAGGTTCTCAACAGACTTCATCAGATACTAAATCTCACAAAGGCTGTTAACAACTTGTCAGGATTTTAAAGATGATATTGTTGCTGTTTAAGAGAAACATGTACAGTAACCTTAGTGTCCTAACAAACTTAGGTAGCACATTTCAGTTTTTTTAAACTTACCAGAGTAAAAAAATAAAATTAAATTAATTTTTTTTTATTGTCATTTAGTCACTACCATTTCTATAGCAGAATGGCATAAGAGACTGAAATGTTAATGGTTAGTGACTCGAACAATCATTCATTTGCATTAGCAGCAGGTGATTTGCCAGGTTGGCTTTGCAAGGTCACAGTCCAGGTGCAGAAGGGTGAGCACACACCAGCAGAGGCTACAAGCTGTGGTTTGAGCCATGTGAGGAAGAAGGCAGGTAAGAAGCAGACCCTGCAGAGGTGGGATAATGCTTTTCATCACCCTTAGATAACAGGCTCAGTTGTACAGCTTCTCCCTGGGGAAGGAGTGAGGCATTCACACACAGGCCTGAAAGTTTTCATCCCTTCTGATGGGGCACAACTGGCTCAACCACACTGGCATGAGAGGCAGCTGTCATGTCTTAGAAGGTGTCATAAACCATCAAAGACACCCAGAGTGCCCCCTGACTAATTTTTGGGGCCTTACCAAAATTCCTCACTNTATATAATATATATATATAAACAGTAATTCAGTGTCATTTCATTCTAATCTGTCACAAGATTAACAAGAACCTCAGCCACCCTCGCCTTCAGGGGTGAGTCATAACAAGTAACAAGGAGAAAATGGCATTAGCTTTTCTCTTATGATAACATGGTAAAATCCTGACCCTGTCCTTCAACCAGGTCTGTTGATATTAACATAGTTAACTGGGACCTTACCAAGAAGCTTGCCAGACCTCCCCCCGAAAACTCCTTTTCAGTAAAATGGTGCAGCAGAAGAGACTCTTCAAATTTAAAAAAGCCCTTCCCC
Organism: Hylia prasina; assembly: GCA_013397195.1. Classification (NCBI taxonomy): domain Eukaryota; kingdom Metazoa; phylum Chordata; class Aves; order Passeriformes; family Sylviidae; genus Hylia; species Hylia prasina. The sequence goes on along the minus strand of VYXD01001801.1, from coordinate 81,172 downwards.
TGCACCTGAGGGTCATCTACAGATCAATTAATCACGTCCAAGATGATTTTGAGTCACATCTGTGTCTTTTNCAGTAAGGGAGGAGGTGTCTAACATAAACCTGAACATTTATTAACCCATTGAACTTTGTGTTTTGGGGGCTTCCCCCACTCCCAGCTGATCAAGATGGAGATCACTTCAACCAATAGACAACAAATAACAACAATCAAGTCTCCTTGCTAGATGAGTGGTGATATCTTTCCTCTCCACTATCTACTCCCATCTTTTTCTTCTCATTCTTTCTTTCCCTTATGTATTTTCGGAAGAGGTATCTTTATANGGTGCAGCAGAAGAGACTCTTCAAATTTAAAAAAGCCCTTCCCCTGCACCTGAGGGTCATCTACAGATCAATTAATCACGTCCAAGATGATTTTGAGTCACATCTGTGTCTTTTAATGTCAGTACAAGAATGGTACTAAGTGATACTTCCAGGTCTTGTCCAAGATTCAATGGATATACATACAGAGAGCAGAAAGAATTTGGCAGACTACCAAATGAATTGTGGTTTTGGCTGGACTTCTGGTTTTTGTTGGGTTTTTTAAATAAAGACTCCTGGAAATCATTCAGTAGCAAGTACTGCAGATAAAAGCCAAGTATCACCACATTCAAGTCAAGCAGCAAATGGAAAGGGAATAATTGTAGTCAAGGAAGGAATTCTGTGTCCTTCTTTCTCTCCCCAGCAGTGCTTGGATCTACATATTCTTGATGCCTCTGAAGTCTGAGCAGGGAGTATTACTTCCAGAGAGAGAAATTCTGAGAATTTAAAGCTTTAGGGTCCTGCTTGAGCAGAGATGGAACAGTTACCTTCTGGCAGGAATTAAAGCTGGCATGGAAATTTCACAAAAGGAATTAAAAGATGCTCTGGAAAGTGGCCAAAAGGAAATCAAGGAACTTTAGCAGTATGAAGACACATACCAGAAGCACATGAAAAGGAACTTCAAGACATACCATTAGGTTTAAGAGTTAAGGTTACCCATCTGTTCTGGGTAGAAGGCTGTGTGAACCAGGGGAAAATGTTAATTATTCCTGTGAGATATTTAGTCCAAAAATATTCATGTTCTCTTACATAATTTCCAGTCTTGACCACATGTCAGTTGTCATTAGGAATAGATTTATTTTAATTTTATTTAAATTTTTATTTATATTTTATTTCATTTATTTAAATTTTGAACTATAAGAACTGATCCACATAGCCTTCTTCCAGTTCTTCAAGTGTGATATGTTACTGGATTTGAGAATCAGACTATGGAAAAAAAGACTATTTGATAGCCAGTCTGACAGCTGTGAGTTAAAAGATCTTAAATACAGATAAACTAAAGCTCATGCCTTCTACCACATTTATTGTTGTAAATATCTAATACAGGCATGAATAATCAGTTATTTTAGAGAAACACAACATAAAAAGTGGTCAGTTTTTAAAGCAGCCAGTTTTGAAAACAGAAATGGAAATCCATGGAAATGATCTGGGTAGCCCCACAGCTGAAGAGACAAGCTCCAAGGGACTTTGATCTGTAGAAATGTTAAAGGGAACTGTTGGACTACTACTTTTAAGAACTATTACAATGAACAGGTGCTTCACCCCATCTCTACTTTAGCCTGATGTGCTACCATTGAACTCTGTCAATAAACTCTGTTCATGCTTCAATCAATAGAAGCAGTTTTTGAAAAATAAAACTGAAAAAAAGGAAAGTCTTTCTGTGCTCCATCGGAAGTTTCTCAGCAGGGCACAAAACAAGGAACAGAAAAAAAACAATGACTCTTCACATAAACTCACAAGAACCACCACTTACAAGCTAAAACATAAGACTTTAACAAATTCCTTGTCCAGGATGTTTAAACCAGTGAAGTTACTGGTTTTACGTGAAAAAAATGTGCTCAAGTTTGCTTGAACTATGCAGCAGCTCTCCTAGTGTCAGGTTCCACCTCTAATGGCATGTCCTAGTTAAAATGTTCAGGTATCTCTGGCTGTCACATGTAGCCAAATCTCATCTGGCCACTTCTATTTATTTTAAACTTGCAGATATTAGCACTATTTCCCTAATATACCTTGCCTTGTAAAATCCTGCAGGGATTCACTTACACAATAAAATCTCAGATTTTGGAGTCATAATTTCTGGACTGCAGTGCAAAACCACCAAAGGCAAAGAATAGGAGGCTCTGGTAAGCTCCTCTCTTCCTTTCCTCAATTTCAATTATTTGAATTCTATTATTGTGCTAGAGTATGTCTGTGCCCACATGCACAAATTTCTCAGTGAAGATCTTTGCATCAAATGTGACTTAGCAAGAGGGACATTAAGCACTTTGAAATATTTCCAACATTTCAGAAAAGGAGACTGCCAAACTGAGTAGTTTTTCAAGAAAACTGTGTAAATTCAAATGCTCATAAAAAAAATGACTGAGTTCAGTCATTACAATGTAAAATATAGGAATAGCTTTCTGTGCTAACTTCAATATAAGTACATCCATCAAGTCTCATCTGTAATAACCAGGCTGGTGTTTGCTCTGTGGAGTCCAAATTGCTAATTCTTCCCATTTACAACAACTCCCTGGCTTTCAGGAACAAAAATAATTTTCTGTCTAAATATACTTACACTTAACAATCAGAAATGAATCCCTCTGCAAACAACTCTCCACACTGGCAATTGCCTTTGTTAGTAATTATTTATAGCGCCGAAGCATCAAAGTTTTCCTCTTTCACATTTAACATTATTACTATTACCACCATTTCCCAGGTACATCCCGGATAGCTGTCAGACATTTTTCCAATATACTCACAGTTTGTATTTCCTCCCTTCCTTCTACTGTACATAAATATTGCAAAAGCCTTATAACAAGGTGGTTTTGAAGGAGCACAGCAGTAAGCCTCACCACACTGACCAAACCGGTGCACAGGGTCACAAGGAGCAGCAATGGGACTCTGATGACAGATGGCAACTTTGCACCAGCAGAAGACAGCACTGCCCAGGGTCCCCTGTGCTCCCAGGAGTGGGCAGCTGTGGTGGTTCCCTTCCTGCCAGCAAGGGACAAATGTAAACCAGGCCAAGTTTGCTGACATTTCCTGAAGAAGCCCATGTTGGTGGGCTAACCAGAGCCTCTACCCCTCTGCTCCGATACTTCCCATGCGATGGGACTGGCTCCAGCAGCACCAGGGAAGGAAAGATGGGCACCCCAGGCTATAGATTCCTCTGGAGAATGGGCAATTTGCTGACAATAATGGCATCCATGTCAATTTCAAACCAAATCCTCACTTTTAAATGCCTTGAAATTAATTTGAAGGTATGAAAAAGTAAAATATATTTTCAATATAACAATTTTAAACAAAAAAAAAAGGGAAAAATCAACACAACAAAGAGCTAGTTGTTTGCACTCTGTAAAAATCACATTCAGCAGTAATTTCTATACAACAGTTCAAAGTTAAGGCAACAAAAACCCTTTACTTGGATGTAGTGTGAATTCTTGCAGCTAGTAAATCTTGAAGTTTTGATATAATTGGGTGATTTGCAATATCATAACTGCCAACAGATGCAACTTATTTATTTTAAAACTAGCACCTTTTGTAACATTTACATAGTAACACAGACGGCCTGCGCTCTAGTTTCCTCATTTTTTTCTAAAATGCAATTGGAAGCACAGAAATGTCTACTCTATCCAAGTAAGGACACACTTAACCATGGAAAATAAAATCCACATTCAAGAAAACAGTTTTTCAGAAAGCTGCAGCTCATCACCACAGAGGAAAATCAGAAATTCAAGGGCACTGGTTGTCACAGCATGGTGTAAGGAAAGTTTTGCTCCAGTCAAAGACAAGTCTCACTCCCCTGACCAGCACTGTCACACATGGATCAAAACAGTCTGTGAATCACATGGGACTTAAAGGACAGTGCCCTACATACCACCCCTTACTGTCTCCCAATGCTGAATTTCTCCATAATCATTCCAGGACTTCTAAATTCACATTTCAACCACAGCAGCTGGGAGGAATACAGACAAACCAGAAACATGCAGTAGCAGTCACCCACAAAACTTCTGTGAGTGTAGCATACACTTGTGTTACAGGTGCACACAACATGCACAAACTCATATTCACATTGTGCCTGAGCAATGAGAATAACCATCACCCATATGACTTTACCTGACTCTTAGTAAGGCATTCCAGGAAATTCTGTAAGATGTAGTAATTCACATCTACCTTTTTCAAAGAGACTGCATATGTGAATTCTGCTTTGAGTTTCACTGCTGATTGAAGAGAATATACTTGACCTAAATCTTCCATTCAAAAGAAGACTACAGAATACACATCTGACTTCATCTTGTACTGGTTATTCCCATATCACAGATCTGCATGCAGCAATAAAAGACAGCAAATCAAGCAGGGTGTCAAATTAACATGTAGCACGACAAAGACTCCCATGTGCTACCTTGACAGTCAATTCAGGCCTATACTCACCAGTCCACTGTGCCTATTTGTTGATTTTTTCTAATTTATTATTATTAATATTATTTAACTTATTAGTTGAAATCACAGCACAATGTAGAAATAAAGACATTCTATGAGAAATTATTTATGAAATACTAACAGATACTGATTTACAGCTACACACTTACTAAAGACCTCTTGACAGGTTCTATCACAAATTAAAATCTCTCAAACAGTACAATATGATGTTTCGTTGAAAGTTTAGAAATAAATTATTGATAATTGGTGATGAGCTCATTGCTTAAAAACTATTCTAGTTTCTATTTGAAATGCTCATTTAACATCTTAGAATAAGGAGAAATAATATGAAGTCATTAAAAACTGAGAGAAGGAAATAAACAATCATTTACTTTTAATTCAACTCTGATGCTCTTTATTTCTACTAGAAACTGGCCCAGAAACTGGTAGAGCATGTTATGGCTGTCTTTAATGCAAACAGTACAACCACAGGCAGCATTAACCTCAGAATTTTTGCAAATTATGTTATTTTGTACAGTCACTATTTGCAACACCTGAGTCACACAAACAACAAAAGCACTGCAAACAGGAAGAAATATGGTAACAGTAACTAAGGTCTAATCAGACTTGAGTTGAACTAGAGAATAATAAACCAACTCTTAGTCTTTTACTTTCTTCTATGGTCTAAATAAAACACATAAATATCATTATAACACAGATGTTTGCATCCTTTTCTTCTCTTTTTTGTAACAGATGGATCATTGAATATGAAAGAAACAAACACTGCTATGTTTAACACTACAGATCCCAAACCCTGTCATATTAATAATTCACAAAAGTCACTGAACTGCATGGCATGTCGTGCTGAGATTTTATCTGGAATCTCTTAATGTACATTATTATTATTTTTCTTTCACTCGCAAAATACAGCCTGCTTTTATTTGCATTAAAGCAATAATAAAAACAGGAACAAGAGCTTTTCAGCAAGGTAACACTCCTGAGAAAAAGAACTTTCTTACCATATATAGGCTGCTTTGCTCAGTGGGGCTTTTGTTCTTGGTAAAGAATTGGGTAACTTTCACCAGGAACCAGTAAAATAGACCATATTCATGACTAAGGGCAAACTTAGCATTAACCTAAGAACTATGGAAATAGTTGATCAGGAAGTGTCTCAACATGACTAGAAGTTCACTTAAAACCCTTTCTTGTTTAAAAAATCCCAAAAGTCCCCATAATAACTTTATCTAATTTTCTGAGATTATTACCTTTCCCTGGCCACAGGGTAAGTAGCCCAAAAATACGCTGAGATTACCCAGCAAATAATTTGTGTTCCCTTAGCATGCAGTCCTTGAGACAAATGGTGATTAAATAAAGAACGGATGGAAAGTTTCAAGGATGCAAATAGTAATAATGTAGTAACGCAATGTAAACAGTAAGGATGGATTACCTTTTTATGGCTGTAATAAAAGATAGCCAGGTCTTCTTCGTTATAAAATATTCAGTGTTATTGTATAGTGTTTCACATTTTAAACTGATGCAAGAGCAACATCTACCATTCTCTAAAATCACCATTTAAATATATGATTTACTGCTGAAATGCCTGAGGTTTACATGTAAAACATATAGAAAATATACTGCTAAGTACAGTTTTCATAATGATACATACACTAAATAAACTGCTGCCATGGTGAACAATGACACTGACTCTACCTGCACAGTGTTGTTTAGTTTTACATCATTCAATACTTTTAAACTGTCAGTTTCAATTAGAAAAAAATCTGGCAGAGACAGCGAGCTTGCCTGGATCATATTTCTATGCCTGCATTTTATCTTACACACACATTGCACAGTTCATGTCCTGACCTTCTGTTTTTAAGGTTTATATGTAGCTCAATCTATTACATGTAACAGTTATATAGTTAAATATACTATAAACATTTCTATTTATAATGTTTCTAGTCTACTGGCAATTGAAAAAGCTCCACATTGGTACGTGTTCCCTTTCAGCTCCTTGTTGTCCCGTCAAAAAAGACATTGGCTTTAGCAAATATTCTGGATGGTTCTTTTCTTTTGTTAATACATTTTATTCACTTTTCCAGGACCTCTAGCACTATACAGCAACAAAATACATTTATTATTTAGATAGTGAGTGCAAGATCATCTGCTGATTACATATGCATGCAAAGAGAGCCAAGGTTGCCGTCAGTCCCTAAGGGCAACCCACCAAAACCACTGATCCAGCATCAGAGATTTATTCCTTTGCAAACAGGAAGATTGCATCCCAGCCTAATCGCACTTGGTAAAGCTTTAAAGGGTACATGTGACACTGGTGATTAACTGCCATGTGGAGAACATGACATTAAATGAAGATCCAAACCAAGTTAACTGCATGCCTTTGAAACATATTCTGCAGCTCAGCGTGGCTTGAAGTGCCCTTTAGGATGCTCTAACAACCAGTCCTTAAAACTAACCTTGTCCTTGAAGAGGCAGATCTTTTGAGGAGGCAGTAACCAGTTAACACTAACATGCTCCTGATCTTTGGGAATGCTGGGAACAGCAAACTAAGAAGCTCCAAGTCCCAGCCTAGGACTGAGCATCCTAACCCCAATCCCAATTTATGACTTCTTCCTCAAGTACATTTGGCAAGCAAAATAGAGACAACAATATTATGAGCCTAATAAATGTAGTATGAATGGAGTACTTTGAACGTGTAGCTGGTAATGCATGACAACAAGCACTGCTGACAGTGTAATTCACTCTGGTTCTTTTGATACTGCCTTTTCTGCCTTTTCTGGTTGGAGTGAATTGCTGGCCCATGTCTTAAATATCTGTGCTGTGCAGATCCAAGCTTCAAGCACTACCAATGTTTGATTTTTCTGGATGCTGAACCCCACATCCAGCTGCAGGTGAGAGTGAGTGAGCAAACAGATCAGACTGCAGTGCAAGCCAGCGTGACAGCAATGCTCCAGCTCTGCCTCCATGCCTTCACCCAACTAAGCTGCATGAATAAAGATTACAAAGTCAGCAACATCACTTGGATGGAATAAACCTTATTAATCCAAATCTTCAAGGCTACCCACAACACGCATCTGAATATCACTGTGAATAAAAGAACCAAATCCATGCACAGAAAGACATAACTATATCCTGTTTAACAAGGGGGAGAGTTATGCTTTAACAAGGTTTACCCCTATTCACACTCAATTCAAGAAAAAAAAAATAAATAACACAAGCGACTAGACTAAGAATGAGCAATAATTTCCACGGTAATTCTAGAACTGTTTCTAAATGAGTTCTGTAAAAAGATTAAAATCATCAATATTCACAACATACATCCTGAATTGTTGGAGGTTGAGAAGAAGAGTTACCTGTTGTACTTTTCTTAACAAGGAGAAATCAGTAGACTGACCAATGGTGAGCCTGAGCCAGCAGAGTGGTACTTGTTTGCTATATTCATCCAATTAATACCTCAGGTTTTAAGGTCTATTTCAAATTATTCATATTTTATGAAAGAAAAGCTCATAAATAAATTCTTTCTGGTAGATGAAAATCAATAATTTTCTCTAATTTTGATTACTGAAGAATAGAGATACTTCTTTTGTTAAAGAAAAAAAAAAGGCCCCAAAATATGTTTTCATTATCTGCAGAGGACTTTTCTTTAAAATCTTTAAGGAAAAAAAGGGTTCCTTTATCCTCTATAATAAACATTTAACATGGCTATGATTCAATATGTTTTATACTGAACTGCTAATTCTCGTTATTCTACAAATATCATATTTGAGGATACCATTAACACAATTAACTTTTCCACAGAAGTTAAGCCATATGGAACCAAATGGCACAATTTGGCCATGTAAATGACTAGACAATGCAGGTCACCTTCTGCCCCACTGCACCAGTGCAATTCTGCTGACTCCACTTGCATTTGCAAGCCTAGACCAAGGGAGGAACCCGTGTCTCTCCAGAAACTGGAAGTATAAACCATTTTCCAAAACAGAGATATTCCACAAAAGGCAGGGATCAGTTCACATCCTACACCTGTCTGCATGCAACCTGCAATATGCCTTCATCTGCCAGAGAAGCATTTCTGCAAATGAGTTAGGGATCATGGAGATGAAATACAGTTTGACAAGAATAGCGAATTTTGTTCATTGTCTCTGTTAACTGTTAAATCAGTAAAATACAGAGTAACTGAATTAACCAGGCAGTTGGGTAAGAGAGTGGCACACTGAGTCCTGCAACTTTTTGTCTCTACTAGGAATACAGCAACCATACCAGGCAATTCACTGTTCCCAATCAGATCCTGTGTGGCTGCTCCCAAGGCTCTGAGACAGCCAAGTGTATCAGCAGTCCTGTCACTTTTACCATTAATCTTAAGCACAGGTAACATCAAGGGAACTCTAGGACTGAAGGACACCCTCTCTCTGCCCACTAAAGCACAGAAGCCTCTTTTATCCCCCTTCCCCCAACTCACAATTTTCTTGCCCTCTCCCCAACAGACTCTGTACAGTAATGAAGGATCATGTTTCTCCCATCCAACCCATCTCCTCTTCCCGTGCCTCTCCTCTCTCCTCAGTGCTCCTACAGTTGCTGTGGAAATAACACATTTTACTGACCCAACACCTCCTGGGCAGATGCTTCCCACAGCTGTGGTGCAAAAGGCAATTAAGATAAAACACAGCTCTGCAATGAATCACAAGCCTGAACAGATCTCAGAGGTCATCTAGTCCATTCCTCTGCCCCACGGGAGGCTCAGCTATCCCCATGTCATTTCTTACAGACATCTATGTCACTTGCTTTTAAAAACTTCAGTGATAAAAATTACACAAGCTCCCTAGGCAATATAACCCAGTGTTTCACTTCTGTGCAAAGAAGTTCAATCTTTCCTCACAGCTCACATTTTCTAAGTCTCAGATCCTTTTTCTCTCTTTCTTTACAAGTCTTACCAGATCTTTTCTATTTTCCTCACACAAACAACTCCAATTAAAGCAGTTTGCTTCAAAAACTACTTTTGAAAGTGATCATTGAAAAATTTACTGTATATTGCAGTTGGAATTAAATCACCTTTTTCCTTTGTGCAACCATAAGAATTTTAAAGACTTTAAATAACAAAATTATTCATGTTCTGCTTGTTTTAATGCCATCTTGTAGTTGTGCATATGCAACAGGAGAAATGGGGTCAAGTAGTCACTGTTGTCATATGTGTGTCTATAATGCCTATTACCAGAAACAGAATAACAACAAATCAAAAAAAATTGTTGAGATTTAAAAACCAATTTTTCATAGTCAGGATAAAGCCACATTTGTTACAGATAATCCCAATGTTAGAAAATAATGACCTGTCAAAGAGATGAAATTTGACTTTGCTCAAACAAGCAGTTTTGTTAGGAACACATTCAGTCCACTAGCGAGAGCAGAGCAAATCAGATTTGGTTCACAGCTTTACTATATCCTGAATTCATATGTCATCTGACTGTTTGGGCTTTTTTAAATCACTGAAAAAGTAAAACAGGAAGAGAAGTAAAGCAATGCTACAGTTAACCCACATCTTCATGATTATTGCTGGCTTTACTTTCCTCAGTGTGTAGTTAGAGGAAGAAAGTACATATAAGGGTTAGAAATAATTCCTTTTATAAATCAATTTAGTCTGCTGCATGGAATAGCAAGGACTGAGGACACCACTTACCAATACCTTAATACTCTGAAAACGAGATAAAATTTTGGTTATTCATGAACAACAATGAATTGGTAACTTCTCTAATACACTGGACACAACATAAAGCATTTCTTCATTTTAAACAGTGGATTATGAAAGCCAAAGCAAAACTTGGACTTGACCCCAAAGAAGTATAACAAGGTAACACATTATTGCATTTCTATTGTTGCTACATACTGCACTTAACATGTTAGGGGACCAAATACAAGGCCTGTGAAAGGACTACATGCCTTTACAGATGAGAAGTCTTAAAGTTCTTTCATGGAGCCAAATCTTTAAACAAAAAAAACACAAAATCCCACAGAAGAACAAACAAAGCACATTTTAAACACCACTTTAACTAATGTATTCATTATGCATTTTAAACAAAGTGTATCAATGAGAAATTAAAATTCGTGATGCTCCTCTTTGAGCTGAAGGTCTCCTTGGAAAAATTTCACAGATAAATCCATTCCCTCATGATTTCCAAGATCTTTTAAAAGGTGTGGCAATGTCAGATATAACAGATGTGAAGAATTCTATTATGCCTGACAAACTCTGCATTCCCAACAAGAATTACCCTAGCCCAACATGAAAAACTAACACTTTGCTATTGAAGATTTCAAGAACAGATGCCAACGTATTTCATGATGACTTCTGATCACAGAAAAAATATAATACAGGTCAGCACTGATATTCAAATTGTATTTTGACTCATTTCAGACAAGCCCCTCCAAGTGCAATGACAGAAGAACATCCAGTCCTTATGATCCAAGTATCAAGCAAAGATAAAATGTGAGAAAAATCTAACACTTGCCCCAGCAGTGTTACAAAAAATACTAAAGATCTCCATCTAATTTTTAGAACACTCATGACATATAAAGAGGAGAATATGGATTTGCAGAATCCACAAAGAATTATTTTCCTCAGATTACAAAACAGAGAGACTTGAAAATTCAATTTTTAACATAGCTGCACATCTGCAATTCACCATGTATCAGCAACACTGCAGTAATTATACTGGGCATTTTGCAGAATCCAAGGCATGAATTTACAAATTTAAACAAAGTTTCTTCAAACAAGTGACCACATTCAAAACATCAATCATCATTCTGAAAAAAAACCCAAAACCATTAACCAAAACTTCAAAACAAATTTGAAAATGCACCGAAACATGAGCCAGAGTGCAAAGAATGTCCTAGAGGCAAGATTAGCAAGCAATTACACCAGTCACTGTTAACAGTTACAGTACACAGCATTTTTAATTTTTCTTCTGAAAAATCTGCCTTGTGGTCCTGGTATGACAAAATCACCCTAATGATTTCTCTAATCTAAAACAATTCAAATCATCAATAATCAAGAGATCATCCTGATCACGTTTCAGGATGCAGCATGGGAGTATTAAGTGACTGAGCATTGATCAAATGACGACAGAATCTGGAGACTGTCTCAAGGAGTATTGGTTGACCCTGATGTTAAGTATGTTCATATTATATAAGCCTACATTGAGTTACTGTTTCTGCTGCTGAAAAGTGCTGTTAAAACTGCACATGCAAATATATTTGCAAAGTCAAGGACCTACGTACACATTTCTCCTGTTCAATCAATCTTAAAATGGCCTACTCTTAAAACAACTTTCTGGCAAGGAAATACAGACCAGTACCTGACACAATCATTTCAGGCTCTCAAGGTAAATTCTCTCAGCATTTAATGTATGTCACCTGCAGGAACATTCCTTTTTATGTAATAACCTGCAAGTCACTGAATGATTTAAAATGAAGGTGCCTTTTCTCCTGTACCTTGCACAGACACAGGAGATGGAAAGAAGGCAGCAGAATTTCAAAAGATGATGCTTACATATCCCTTCTAAATGCCTTCTAAATGTATACAGTTCTCTAGGGAGCAATCAACTGAGCAATGTCTGTAATGCTCAGGATATAATTACCAAAATGAGATGCATAACCTTTATTACAGCAGCAAACAGTTAACTTTACAGATTATTTCTCTTACTTTGGTGCTCTCAAACCTTTTTTTTTTTTTTTAGTAATCAAGTGCTTCCAATCCTCTACATTGCAGCTACTGTGCATTCAATGCCAGGTGCTGCACACCTCACTAGCAGAAACTCAGCACAATGCAAGACCTTCTCCAGCCCGTGTAGTTTCATATACTGCTGTACCATGACAGAATGTCTTTGGGATTTAGCAAATTCAGACAGATTCTGTTGCTACATCCCACAGAAAAATGCCTTGAAATTCCCCGTTTAAAAAAAGAAAAAAATGAACAGCCTACATCTCCAAACATGACAGTGCATTCCTGGCATAAAATATGCAATGCAAGAAGAGAAAAATGACAGTATTTATGTTACCTTCAGTCACATAGTTGTGGTCTCGCAGAAAGCTGTGGTTAATTTTCCGTGTGTCCGTGTCCTCGCCCATTTACAGCAGGATTACTCAGCATGCCTATCCGCAGTGGACTGATAGCATCAGCAGAGGTCGTCACAAGAGCACCATCCATGCTGCCACTGCCTAGCAGAGGCGGGGAACACACCGGGCCACTGAGCACAGCATAATGAGAGCTATTGAGGCAGCATAGATTACTGGGGGGGGCGCGAAAAACGAGGGGAGAAAAAAAATTTTTCAAAAAAAAATTTAAAATAATTTAAAAAATTAATAAANAACCGCACCGCATCTGCATGGAGCAAAGTGAAAAATGACACTGCAGGTAATTATTTCAGCTCCTCTGCCGGCGAGATGGGCAAGGAGAAAAACTGAGGGAGGGGACGAGGGAGAAGAAACTTCAAGGTGATTAAACGCGGTTGCATCGACACGTACCGCACACGAACATGCGGACGCGATTTTGTGCTAGTCGTAATGTCATCTGCAGCAAAAGCAACAGTCGTTCACTGCCAGCCTCTATAAATATTACCGAAATTGCCAAATATCTGCCTGTGCAAAAGGATTCGTCAGGGGCAAGGCAACCGTTCAGATGACGTAAGATAAAATAACTGGTTTTTATCTTTTTTACCCCTAGTTTTGGTAATAAATGTAAAATTACCAAGTATTTTAAAACAACCTCTCTGGATTCCCTGTACAGGAAAGAAAAGCTGGACAAAGGGAATATTTGCAGGTCGCTGGTTTTCTTAAACCTGCTACTCTTTCAGTTCATTATCCCATCATCTTGGAAAAGCAGTGTTAAAGAATGCATACTCAGAAATGTGAAAATAAGCAGAAGAAGAAAATTACTCACTTGCTTTATAAAATAAAGCTTGCTCTTTAGTCCAAATGCTTAATGTTTTATATTGCAGCAAAATTCGTTCAGCTGAACAGACAAGCAGTTTCCTTTAGCTTTTAGTATCTATTCAAGAAACCACAAACTGTTTGCAGAAAGTATCTACTCAGAAAAGGTAAGCGCTGCTGAAGTCTAAATATTTGAATAGAAAACAAATGGTTATATACCAAACCACCACTACAGCATGATAAGTGAGTCCACAACCACAAAACCAATTGAGGAGAGAGAATCTTGTGCTTTAGGCCTTGGAATTGAACATGGAATGTACAATTCAGTTGTTAGCATTACTACAGCATTTTGTGTAACACTGAATGAATTTTTATCTCTTTTTTTGTGTTTTTTTTTCTAATGAACTAGGACATACAGTTCTTGAAGGAAGATTCAAGTACCCTGCTATTCCTACGAACTGGCATGTGACTTTGAAAAAAGTAGAGGACTATGTCAAAACCTGCTCAGGGATACACGTCTAATTTCAGTATAGAGCAAGGCCAGGAGGGAAAGAAAAATAGCAATAGAATCACCTTCTTCTTCTTCTCATTAATAGAGCAAAATAAAACAGAACCATCTCCAGCCTGGCAAGTAAATATTGTAAGACCTTCACATTTGAGCAAGTGAGAAAGTAAGAGAAGTTATTCAGTACTCGAACCTGTACAGAACACATTTTACATATTTATGGGTTTGGGGGGGGGACAATACTGCAAATGTTACTTCTGCATTGACAGCATCAGTCACTACTGTGGCAGTACCAGCAGCTCTCCAGTATCTGCCCTGTCCTCTTCAGAAAAGAGGAAGGAGGTCTTGCAAATACTGACATTTAGTTTGGACAAAATGGTTCTAATCTATGTGATGGAGCTGGTTTATTTTGCCCTTCCCTGACATATTATGTTCTCACCTTGGATTTTTCCAAAGACAAAAGGGTCTATGAGCATAATGCACTGCACGCAAAATCCCAGCTCAGCTGGGGTCCTTGGAAAAGAGTACAACAAACAGCCAGTTTACTCTCAACTATTTAACACAACAGTTACACCAGTCTGGGTCAAGAAGGCACCTCCCTTCAGCATCTGTACAAACTGCCTGGCCTTACAAAAGTCTGTCCTTTGTAAAGCCTTCCTGCCCTCCAGCAAATAAAAAACTCCAGTGGTGACCAGCTGCCAGCTAGATATAACTCCATTTACCACCACTCCCTGGGTGGTTTTTACCCCAGCCAGTTTTTACCCAGCAAAGAACATACCCATTCAAACAAAGAGCTGCCAGTTTCTCCAGGAGAATGTTGTGACAAACTGTGTCAAAGGAACTAAAGTTCATGTAGGCAACATCCACAGCCTTTCCCTCATCCACTTAGAGGGTCACTTCATCACAGAAAGAGATGCACTGGCTCAAACAGGACCTGCCTTTCATGAACCAGTGCAGGCTGGGCGTGATCCCCTGATTGTCCTGTATGTGCTGCATGGTGTTGCTCAGGATGATCTGCTCCATGACCTTCCTTGGCACTGAGGTCAGGCTGACACGCCTCTAGTTCCCTGGATCCTCCTTCCAACTTATTTGATAGATGGGCTTCACATTTGCTGACCTCCAGTCAGTTGGGACCCACTCCTCCCTCTTACCCAGGGCTGGTGGTAAATGATGGAAGATGCCTCAGTGAGAACTTCCATCAGCTCCCTCAGCCCCCTCAGCTTGATCCCATCCAGTCCCATAGACTTGTGTGTGTCCAAGTGGTGCAGCAGGTCACTGATCATTTCCCCTTGGATTATGGGGGCTTCATTCTGCTCCCCATCCTTGTCTTCCAGCTCAAGGGACCGGGTACCCAAGAACAACTGGCCTTGCTATTAAAGACTGAGGCAAAGAAGGCATTAAGTACTTCATTATTTCCTCATTCTTTGTCACTATTGTTTCCTTGTGCATCCAATATGGAATGGAGGTTCTCCTTAGCCTTCCTTTTGTTCCTGATGTATTACAATGTGGATTCCCTGTGAAGGTAACACTGAGAAGCTGTTACTGTGATGACTTCGAAAACTGAAAGAAATGTCACCTTGCAGGGCATTTGATACCAAAAATCAAGCAGCACATTTGAGTAGGAACAACTTCTATCTGCAAATCCACAGAAAACGAACATGTGTTCTGTCTTTTCTGAGAAAAAGAATCATATGGAAAACTCATTACTGAAAAGAAAAAGATAATAAATTATGCAAATGATGAGTAAAATCTCAAAAAAGTCACACTGACAGTCTGTAAAAAAAACCACTGGAACCATTTTCTTTGTAAATACCTCTACATTTATGTGACCAAGGTGGTTGAGAGAATTCTGCCCTTCTTCTTGTTCCTGCTCTTCCATGTAAACTCACCAATAACTCTCCTTTATTTGTCTTCAATCAGTTCAAACTTTACAGTTTCTGTGGTCTGTAATTTAGAGCCTACACTGGTTATTTGTTAGGTGTAATTTAAGCAGTTAGAATTGTTTTCATTTTTCCTAGGAGCAAAGTGGACATTTTTTTGTGAAGTCAAAATTGTAACTCCCATCCAGACATAATTTTCTCAACTCACCATTAGAGAGGTTCATGGACAACTTCCTTAGGCATCACATCTGGGTCAAATCACACTTAACTATTCTTCTTATTTTTAAGTTAAAAAGAATCTCATAAGGCAGAACAGAATGAGGAGGAAGCCTTTAACAAAAACCCTAGACAATATTCCCAGTGTGCATGCAAATGCTTTCCCTAAGATTATGAGCCAAATCCTTACTGTGTGGCAAATATTAGCACTCTGCCGACTTAAGTAGGTCAGTTCACATGAGAAAGATTAGCAAAACTCTGCTCTAAATTTGTAGCACAATGCAAATTTGTGAGCCAACATTTACAGATAACTAGCTATGCCGTTTTAAAATCAATCTCATCTATAACCTACACAGTTTGATCTGGTCGAATATCCAGGGAGAAGGTGGTGAGGAAGGAAGCTTTAATCAAAAGTATTTCATTTATTTGGACTTTCATAGTAGTTCACAATCCTACTTATAAAAAAGCCTCTATAATTGAGCTGAATACAGTACAAACAGAGAAATAAAAGTGTCCTAGCTTAAAGAATTTATAAGTTAACTATAAAATAGAAGATCTACATACAAATCAGTAGTGACATTTAGGTACACAGTGAGTCAGTAATGAGGATGGAATCCTGGTTTAGAGCTTTCTTCAAAAGAAGGTCATTAGAGACTGTAGAGAGAAGCAATAAACTGGATTCAAGAGGTTGAAAAATAACTGAATAACAAGAATAAAACAGGCTTAGACATAAAAGGAGGAGAACTGGCCAGGTCAAGGAGGAAGTAAAAGGCAAGAGCAGGCATGACACAGATGCCAATACAGACTGTGGGTGCCAGTACAAGAGTTAAAAGAAGCAAAACAAACAAAAAATGGATCTGTGCCAGGAGGAGAAAAATCTCATAGGACAGGGAAAGAAAAATATTTAAAGAGAGGAATAAACCTGCATTTCCCTTTGTCAGAGTTTTGGGCAGAAGAACCAGAGAAAGGGGAAGGTAGAAGGGAAAAAACAAACCAAAAAAGCCATCAACCAACACACACACAAAAAAAAGGCCAGAAATTGAAGCCAGAGGCAGCCAGTACCCCAAGGAAGGAATCAAAACCTATTCATGATACAAATGGAACAGAGAATGTAAGGATTAGTAACAGTGTAGTCTAACAGTAAGGAATTGAAGGAGATGAGAACAAATCATTGGCTGAATGACTGTTGATCGTGTTTGCTCATCACATTTCCAGCAGGAAGCTCTGCAGCAGAAGAGAGGGAGGAACTAGGCATTGGAAGGCAGTTTGTCTTGAAGGTTACTGTGTAATCCTGTTTATAAACCACTGCTGAATACATGATCACGCTATTTTGCTCCTGCAGACTATCTATGTTCTTCTCTTAAACACATTTTCCT
Source organism: Hylia prasina (assembly GCA_013397195.1). NCBI lineage: Eukaryota > Metazoa > Chordata > Aves > Passeriformes > Sylviidae > Hylia > Hylia prasina. Next base: position 63,790 of record VYXD01001801.1, on the reverse strand, counting down.
GAAGAGCTTCTATTTAGCTTTGTCAGATACTAAGAGCACAACCTTCAATAATTAAAACTCTCAATATCTGAAATATAACATCATCAGGTACTTCAAGTGTCCATTTTAACCCCAAATTTATCACTACCTCTGCATTAGAATAATTAAGCTTGAACTGCAATTGATAGAAATAGTAGTGGAATACTTAAATATTTTCTTCATCCAACTAAACTTTTCATATACATATCATTCTGTACTTCATTTAGTAAAATACAGTGGCTTTAAATTAAATGAAACTGAATTTTCAATTGGCACGGAACTTTAATTATTTGTAAAACCAAGAGATTTACAGATTGTGATGGTAAAAAAAACCCTTAGAAGTTGCACAAATTTCACCAAAAGCAGACTATCCTAAAATATTACCTTAATTTAATGTTTGTGACATCAGAGGAAGATTTTAAGAGCTTTGACAGCATTTGCTTCTAACCAAATCCTAGAATCAGGAAACTGTGCAAAACCGTGCAAAGTTTCTTCAAGTGAAATAAGGTAACACATATAATTAGTCAGCTGCAGAAAAAAACACAACAGAATATTTAGCCAATCCTTGACAATCATAGCTCATTGCATCTAAATTTTCTCTTACCAGCAAAAAATGTTTACAAGTCAGATATTGTCTCCCTTTTACATATGTACAGAGATGTAAAATGGCCTGCTACTGACTTCTCCAGTTAATTGGTAAATTAATTTTGCTGTTCATTTATTTATTCATGATGCCCACAAAAATAAGATTATATAGTACAGTCATACTTCTGTTCAAAATAGTTTCATTTAAAAGGACAAAGCAGCAAGGAATTATAATGGGATAAAAATCTATTGCCCTAGTCTTCTACTCAACTTGACAGAGAAGGACTCAGAGCTGTCAGCCAGGTATAAGACAGCAAATTCATTCCCTTGGGTTTGTGTAGTTTTCCTTCTCAAGTCCTTCTGAAGTCTCTTTTGTATTTGGTTAATAGCCAACACGATATACATTATATATACTACCATGCAGTTCCTTTTTCGATTATTTCTGACAGCTAAACAAAAGCAAATAGATACTGCCAAAAGTTAACATAAAAAGCAACAGAAGAAAAATTATATCAATCACAGCTCTCAAGTAAAAATTAATTTTGTCTTATTTTAACACCTCATAAATAATCATTTAGAATCTTTATATTTACAGCTTTTAATTCATATTTTGCTACAGTCTTCAGATATATTTAATATTTAATATTTAAAATTATGATGCAGCCCAACAATTTTGAAAAACACTAATGGCTGCTATCACAATTGGAAAAATATGCCATTATTCAAAAAGGCAATATTTCTTCAACACACTACCTTTTGCTGTGTTAAATCTAAAAATAACACCTGCCTAGAAAAAGTAATTTATTTTCAGCCTACATACTCCAGACACAGAGTAAAACTAATGCCTCCCAGCAGCTGGTGATTCTGGAAAGCAAGCAATTAAAAGTTATCATTGAGTAATTTAAATTACAGAAGCCAATTTCTGTCAATGTCTTTCACCCTCTCTGTTCAGGTGAACGTTGTGTAAGGATCCTGGGCTGAGTCAGCCCCACTTTAAGGTTTGCAGAAAGCCAAAGCATGGGATGAACTGAATACACACCACACTCACAGTTTTTCACAGAGGAGCCAGCAGTTTTGCTCTTATTTTTCTGTGATGTGCTGATGAGAGTGGTGAAACTAATCAATATGAAGAGCTCTGGGCCTGATTTAATGATTTTTACTAACTGAGAGAATGCAGCCAGGATATTTGGACATAAGGGTTTTTGCAAGAAGGCTCCCTGAAGCATGCCCCGAGCTATGACACTCCTGTGCCCCAGGATGCCCCTCTGTTCCTCTCTGGGGCCACTGCATCATTCTGGCTGCCATGGAGGTTTCCCCATCCTACCAGAACAGCTGCACACCACGACCCTCTCTCATCCATAATGATGTGTTAATCCAGTCTGGCAACCTACACTGGGCACTGCTTTCAGGTGTTTGCTATGAAGGAAGGAAAAATTTGGAAACATGAACAGTTCCCTGTCGACTGGCTTGAATCAGGCCAGAGCAAGCCCACAGCCAAAGAGCTGGAGCTGTGCTAGAAACAGCAACTGCATCTTTGCCTGGTCCTTTTGGGGTCTGAAATCACATCTAAAACAAGTCCTGCAACCTGTCAGCTAGTGAGCTCAAGGAAGCAGATAACAAGAGCATGAACAAATTCCAGAAGTGAGTTCTACACACTCTATGGACAGGTTTTAATTTGGCAAATTTCAGAATACTGTAACAGATTTCAGTGGGATCTAGGTTTAGCAAGAGATGGAAAGCAAGGCTGCAAAATCATAGGGGAAGGAAAAGCAGAAAGAACAGACAAGTTGCCAAATGGAGACTCTGGAAGTTTTCCCAGAATTTACTAATTTGGAGGTTAATCCTATTCAATAACTGCAGCAGGAATGGGAAGATTGGTCTAAGGGAGAGAGCACAGGATGAAGAATAAAAGACCAAGCACTAATTCCATCTGTGAGGCTTTAGCCATGTTATTTATTTCCTTATTCTTTTTTACTCTTCCACTGCCTTGCTTATTTAAACCAAAAATTACAAGAGCATAAACACTGTCTTCTCTACTGCAGTCATCACATGGACACTGATGCAGGACCCTTGGGCAATGCTGATACTTATGAGACACTGTTCCTGGCTAAAGAAGCTCATCTGTTTCTAAAACAAGTTTCTGCATCCTCTAAAACACAAGGCAGATTATTTACTCCACTACGAACACCACCACAGTAAAAGAAAAAGAAAACATAGGAGAAGGGTTCAAGATAAGTTTCACATAGAAAACCTCTCAGTGACAGGACCTTTCACTGTGCCAAGTAAGCCAGGGACCCTGGTGGACAAGGAAAACAGAGCCTGAGGAACAAAGTAGGCTTGGGGACAAGTGTTGAAACAAATGCTTCCAAACTGGCCTTTAATTTTCTACAGAGGTTACTGTGCTCCCAGGTTTCTCAGATTGAAATGCTAATACAAATATAAATATATTCCAAACAAGAAATATTATGTTAGGTTTGGTGTTATTGCATGCTGGAGAAAGCCTACTACTAAATTTGCTAATTTAGTTTTAGAAATCCTTTATACAGGTATTAATTAACTCAAATACAGCATCACTTGCACATTGCCTCATATCTAACGTATGAGACAGCATATACTTTGTTACTGCTGTTTGGTGTGTATAGGTCACTTTCTCTCTAAAGGCACACCCTATGGCAGCATCCTCTCTCCAAATTACCCTACAACTTCAGTAAAGCTCACTACTATGTCCTGCTGTGCAGGGGAGAAAAACTGTTTAAATGTTGTCTCTACATGCATACCTTTAAAATCATGCTGCATATAGTTTATTCAAAGTAAAATTTTTGTGTTACGCCCTTTCTTGCTCACAGAAAGCAGCAAATCTACCCACACTACTAAAAAACCACGAATTTGTAAAGCAGAAGTAGATGCTAAGAGGATGGATAAAGTTCTGCTGGAAAGGGCTGGAAATCATGAAGGAAATGTTTCAGTGGCTGTTCATGATGAACAGATCACAGGCATCAGAGCACACAGCGCCAGAGGCTGCTGATGGGGACTGTCACAACAGTGCAGCCTCAGGACAGAGCTGTGTGCTGCCTCCCCAGCAAGTCACCCAGCACACTGCCAGAAATGCTCTCCAGACAAGACCTATCACTGCACAGCCAGGGGAGGTGCAATTACAAAACTAACTTCATACCCTAAGACAAGATGACCCACATCCCAAATAACTTCTGTAGGTGTCAGGCTCTGGAATGGGACATGAAGCCTGCTTAGACTGAAAAGCTGGGAAAGGGACAAAATAAGAACCTACACGTATATACATGGTGCAAAGTAATTATAAAGTTGTCACTTGAAGGGACTGGAGAATCCAAAGAAATGTTGCTTAAAACACAGATCAGAAAGGGGCCTGATAAATTAATTTATAGCAGGGATACAGGCACTGTCAGAACTTCTTTACACTGTGTAGACATATTTGTGTGCATATTTATCCAAGAAAGGAACTGGGAAGAGAGGGAGAAAAGCAAGTGAGAACAGTTCCAAACCTGTGCTAAGGGTCATATTCATGCTTCCTGAATAGCAGTGGACCAAAACACACATTTCAGCAGTACCCTGGTGAGCCATCTGGGTGGTCAGGCTCCTACACAGTCAAACCACAGAGAAAGGAAAACACTTTCTATGACAGATTTCAAAACTCAGCATTCGGAAAAGATAAAGCCAATAAGATACAGAAATCTCAAGAGATGGAGCTTGAACAACTTCCACAGAAAAAATAATCCAGAAGAAAAAGATCAAAGCAAATATAAAGAAACAAACTTTCCACACAAAATCAAGTAAGGACACAGGAAATTCTTTTAAATACTATGGCCTATCATAAAATATCAGAAGCTGACTGAGAATTTCTAACACCTCTGAAATATTTTTTAGGAGCTATAGTGAAAGGACAAGGAGAAATTGCAGATGCAATTTGGTGCAAATTGAAAAGAGAAGAAATTTAGGTCAGATATTACAAAGAAATTTTTTACTGTGAGGGTGGTTAAGCATTGGAACAGGTTTCCCAGGGAGACTGTCACTGGCCCATCCCTGGCAGCGTTCAAGGCCAGGTTGGATAAGGCCTTGAGCAACCTGGTGTGGTGGGAGGTGTCCCTGCCCATGGCAGGGGGGCTGGGACTATGATCCATAAGGCCCATTCCAACCTCTTAACATTCTATGATTCTATGATTTTTCAGACTTAAAAAAATAATTAAAAGTCAAATCAAACTAGCAGATTATATTCACTCTCACATTAAAATACAAACCACAGGCACTCTTCCTAACATTTTGCTAATTCAGACCTCAAAATATTTCAGGTAATAATAATTCAGGAACAATTCCTGCCCATGGCAAGTCTATTAAATAAAATCAACATACAGGATCATTTATTATTGGTTTTGAATTCTATACACAGTCATAAAAACATGTCAGTTTGAAGGGAACTCGGCCCAAAAGACTATGTTATTCACAAGACCACAGAATAATGACATGGCATCTGACAGGACATTCAACTTGATTCCTTCCTTTCACCAGTGTAATTAATTAATTCAGATAGGTATAATGCGAGCAGCTTTTTCTCCAGCATTACCTTACACCACAAAGAGAAGTTGCATATTTCTGTGTTCTGCAATAACTAAGGTGACATGCAAATCCAGCCATCTGAAGCACCTGCAGATCCCAGCCATCCTGGGCCACACAGGCAAACAAAAAAGCAAAACAAAAAGCTATTCTAGAAAATGATACAGTGCTAGATTTTTTCTTGTACGTAATATTTACTGCAATATTTACTGCAAAACAGCCTCAAGAGAGAGGGGAAAAAAGCTAGTTGTGTCAATATAAACAATGATTTTGTTGTTAGCCTTTCCTCCAGATCATCCCAATAATTAAACTACTGTAGCATCAGATGTACAGTAACAAATGCTGCACCTGCTGTAAGAGCTGAAATAATACTTAGCTGGCAATACAAAAGCTAAAAATAAATTCAAGCTATTTAAAATATATTTAAAAAAAAAAACCCACCAGCTCACAGGAAACAAGCTCAAAAACACTCAGTGGTGTGAGAAAAAATAAGTAATTTGCATGCACAAAAATAGAAAGCAAGCTAGTTCTGAATGACATTACAAGTTTGCAAGACACATTAAACCTAGAATTTTAAGGAGTATGAAATCCCATACTACACTGCAGTAAACAGCAAATGCACCTAAAGGTTCTGTTCCACTTCTGGCCACCCTAAAACCAACCGCAGCAATCAGAAAAATTCAGAAAAACTGAACAAATCACAGAGGTGATCTGACATTGGAATTTGAGAATTCCAAAGTAATCAATGACTGAGTGACTCCTGTAGGAATCAGGAGTCACTCAGAAAATAATGGAAGCACAAACATCAAATGAAATTATTTTTATTTTGGCTTAAGACGAAGTAAATTTAAAAAGGCTTTGGCTTAAGTAAGTAAATTTAATGAAATTATATTTTAAGAAAACTTACAAGGGAGAGTACAAGTGGAAAGCTATTAATTGATTTTACAACCTAATGAAGGACTAAGCACCTACAAATTAAGAGCTGCAATGAAAACAACAGCAGTGCCTGGCCCCAGGAGAATTTGGATACGTGCTTTGCCTACCCAGTGTGAAAACCTCCCACTCGGGGAGCTCCCTAAAACCAACCCAGGGACACAACAAACATCCTTTCCAGAGCTTAGAGAACTCAAATAAGGTCACAAAGGAGACATGATTGCTGATATAAGATCTAGACCCCGAGTATGAATATAGCCCTAACAGGGGGTGACACTGAGTATTATTCCCTGAAAAAAATGGGAGACAGTCCTACCTTATGATATAATTGTGTACTCTAACTCATATGGGAAATACAGTATCATTTCCTTTAGTTCAAAAGACAAAAAAAAATCTGGGTATGGACATTTACCATATTTCCTGCTTAAGTTGCTCCAGGCATTAATAAAAAATGTATTATTTGTAGAACCAGAAATTTTCCCAAGCAAAATGAACACATCTGTGTCTTTATGATGGAGATGCTCACCATGGCCAGGAAATCTGAAATTTTTGAGCCAAACCTAAGGTCAGTTTCAAGTTTTCGCACTGACAATTACTTTATGTAACAGAAAAACAGCGACCTGAACAGGATCTGGAACAACAACTGCATGCATCAGTGTGTAAGAGAAAATTAAACTTGGCAAAGGGGAAAACAGGAGCCCTCACCAGAGGCCAGAATGCCCCAATGTAACCTGCTGCTGGAGAAGAAAGGTCTGCTAAGCAAAATCAAGACCCAGTGCCTCACTAACCGCTTCAACAACAAAGAAGGGGAGGGGTGGCCACTTAATAGTACAATTTTTTGCTAAACTCTGCAAAATTATATTTAACCTTACTTACAGCTAGACAGGGATTAACACAGTTGCTGAGCAAGCATAAATGCTGGGTCTTAGCACATCTGTAGTCTGTAAGAGAATGAACTAATTTCAACTAATGAACTGCTGAGCCAGCGCAAAGCAAAGACCAAAGCATGGGAAAGGTAATGCAATAACGTATGCTTAAGACAATTATAAATCAAAGAAGAGGGAATGATGTCTCTAAGCTTCACGGAGCAGCTACCTGGGGAGGCATGAAGAAAAGTCTCTCTGGGACACCATACCTAAGGGCACAGTGACCAGCGATCTGAGGATGGAACAGAAGCAGTAAAATAAGTGAGTAGTCTGGGAAAGCAGGGAAGTGAGCTGTGGTTATGGCAGTTTGGCAGGAATAAAGGTAAATTCAAAAGTTGACATAGTGGGCACAGCAGAAGAGGATAAACACTGCAGACCCCAGCAGAAGAAAACTGACCTTTTGTAGAGACATCAAGGTTTTTCTCTGAAAAACCTTGATACACACCAGGAAGGATGTCCTTTGATCCCTCATGCCATGAGTACAGCCCGTAAGAGAGCAGGGGTTGGTGTGTCTTATGGATTAGGAAGGCACAAACACCTTAAAGTCAAGGTGTCTGCCATAATCACAAAATTACAGAATCACAGAATGGTTAAGGTTGGAAGGGAGCACCTGGTCCAACCTCCCTACTCAAGCAGGGTCCCCAAGAGCACGTTACTTGGGATTGCATCCAGACGGCTTTTGAGTATCTCCAGAGGAGATGAAATTACTTATGCTAATAACTACAGGCTTCTCCTCATATCCACTGTCATTTATGTAATCTCTTTAGCTACAGAATTCCTGTGTCAACACCCCCACTGCCATTCTTACCCCATCATAACCTGCCTCATGGTCTGATTGCTGACACTGCTCGTGATCCTGACTTCTTCTGATTATCCCATAGCTAAGTGCCACTGATTTTTAGTTGTCATTGCTTTGCTTTGCCTATAAACACTGTCGACCTGTATAAGCTTTTAAAAAAATCCTTTCTTGCTGTAAAATGAGTCTTCTTCCTTGCCAGATAATACTGCTGCACAGCCCCTCCATCAAAGCTAACCCACATTAACACAGTGTCAAAACATAAAAAGGAAATACAGTTGCATTTTCTGTTAGGCTAAATGTATGGATGCAAGAAATACTCCAAGCCTGGCTTGAGCTTTCAGGGTAATTCCTTAGTTTCAGAAACTCAGTGGAGAAATGGGAACATGGTAAATTTAGCCATTTCCACAAAGTGGCACCCTATGAGCCTACATATGTTCAAATATATTTAAGCATATATGTTCAAGTATATTTAAGCACATAGATAAACACTGTTTAGTATCTAACCATTAATCTCATCCTTATATCAGTTAAGAATTTTTATAAATTTTAACATGCAGCTATATTATCAAAAATTTCTTTCAAATAAGATGTGGCAGAAACGTCTGGCAGTATGCAATTTGCATAGTTCTATTTAAAGAAATTTAATCTAAAGATTTCCTCAGTAGCACTCTTGGAAGTATAATTTCTATAACTCCTTGGGACAGTAATTAAGAGTGGCTTCTTAATTATTCAATTAATCTATAATAAACCAGGAAGATTTATCTTTTATTTGTGACAATGATGGGAGCTTTGCAAGTTCACCAGAAAACACATGAATAGATCAGTAAGTTTATATAGTATCATTTCAGAGGAAGGACAGTAAACTATTCTATAACATCACATTGTTATAGGCAAAGCTCAAAAATAAACAAGCAGGTCAACATATTTCAACAATAGTTGAAATAATAACAAAGGAATAAAAAGAGAACAAAAAAATTGCAATGCTTCATTGCATTTAACCATCCAATTCTCTCTCTAACACTCCAACATCTAACACATCTTTTGTGAATATGGTAAATTTGCCCCAACCTCCACTGTGCACCTGAGTTGTCTTACAGCTTGTTGGTGTGGGCAAACTGCTGGGTCCTGTAAGACAGCTCTGGCCAGCACAGGCAGCAGGGCTGGCTCAGGGCTTTCCCACCACCCATTCCCACGTTCCCCAACACTGAGGACTCACATGAGTGACCAGAGGATGC
>VYXD01001801.1:0-54674 GCA_013397195.1 Hylia prasina | reverse complement strand
TCCCTTCCCTTCCCTTCCCCAACTTTGGGTGTTCCTGAACCAGAACATTCTTTCAACTTCAAGATCATTTTGCTTCTCTCTTACCATACCAACAAAACCCTTGAGCGCTTTTACAGTCACATATAATGAGATATACTTGTTACCACAGCGGTTCTTCAAATTTCTGTTCCTGCCACCATCAGTAAAGGTTCTGCCATTAACAACAGCCTAACTCACCTCTTCTACATTGTATGGCCAAGAGCCAATGCTATTGCATTGCCTATATTCCGTTTGGAAAAAAAAATCCAATTAGAATGGATTCATGACAGGCTAGACTCTGACCTTTAGTTTTGACTTTGGCTGCCTTTTGTTTGTTTGTGAGGCCCTGTAATTGTTTACACACAATATAAATTGAATCTGTGGCATGTGAAATCCAGCCTCTGCAGCCTCTGTAGGTAACCTAGGGTTAGAGGTTAAAAAACATTGACATTTTGACAAATTGCTGTAATTTGAGGAATAATCTGAAATCCTGCTGGGACACAATTGAGCCTGTGAGCCTAGTTGTTAATGATAATAAAAGCTGACACAGTAAAAATGATAAAATTAAAGAGAACACCCAGTAATGTAAGTACCTCCAACATATGACATTGACGATCCAGTTAAGGGGGCCAGTAAAAATATCATTGGTGAGTAACTTAATACTCCATTTCCAGTTACAGAACTCTCCACTCATTTGTGGAAGTGCTTTTATCTTTTCTGCTTACAAGCTATCTGTTTTTCAAAATTTTCAGAACATGCAGTTTTCATAATATCTTTGGTAATGCAAGGTCATAATTCCATTTTCTGATTAGTTTCTGTGTATGTACCAGCAGATAAAACCTGTATTTTTCATACAGTACACCCATGATACTTTTCTCTGTCTCTCTGACATATCATAAACCAGCTGGCAACATAAAATATAAATTGGCTTGCTGTAAGAACAGATGAATCATTAATTACTTATTCTGTACCAAAATAAGAGAGACCAATTTTACAGTATCAAATGGCAAGTGTAGCTGCTAATTACAATTATTATATTTCAATAAAATCTCCAAACTCAATGAGTATTATTTAAGACTGGGTTGAAAACGATCTTTAAAGGTCATTTAGTACCCCCTATATATATATTACTGTTTTAAAATATTACCATTTCCCAGCATTTAGAAAAATCAGTACTGAATTTTGCTCTGGCTTTGATTCTGTATTTTCATTCTCCAACAATACTTATGGATTAGTGCATTCCATTACAACAATCTTAAGGTTTTTATTCTCTCATACTAAATTGTACCTTTCATAGGCCTCACACTTCAGATTATTATTCTCAGCTTCACAGGATAAAGGAACAGTGTCTTCTCACAAGTACAACTTACAATACAACAATACAATACAACAAACTATACGCTGCTAATGTGAAAAAAACCCACAAAAATCCCAAAACTAAAGCTAACCAGTTTCTGACATCGCTTCCTTCTGATAATATGACCATCTGAGAGTCAAGAGTTTTCTGTGAGAAATTGCCTGTATGATGAAGAAAAAAAAGCAATTAGACAATGGAAAAGGTAGACTGACAAAATCTAAGAAACCACTTGGATTTGTTTTAGCAGTGCAAAAAGACAGATCCATTCTTTGGACTGGATGCTGTGATAAAGTCTAAAACACTGACACTTGGCTTGCTTCCAAACCTCTTCCAGCTTAATCCCTAAAATAAACACTCAAACCTGAAGACTGAAAGGTTAAAAAATGCTATGTCTTTATTCATAATTAGCAGCCAACTGCTACACTTTGTTATAATATAGAAAATGAATGCAATTAATCTGCCTTTTAATGGCAAAGTGCATTTACAATTATTTCCCGGGGTTTTTTTACATCACTGAAAGATATGCATAAGGATACAAAGCTGCACATGCAGCCTGTAATCTTCATGCAGTGGATTTTGAAGATAATGACCCTTACACAGAATATCCACTGCTTTTTGGCACACTTTTACATTGCCTGGCACATAGGTGTTCAGAGTTTTATATTGCTACATGTTAAAACATTCTGAATTTTTTTTTTTGTAAGCTATTTATCTTTTTCTCATACTACCTAATTTCTCATAAGATACTGTATTTTCTCTACTCCTCTCCATATCCAGCAACTTCACACTGACACCTGCCAAAGAGAGCACCAGGGACAGGCCAATCAATTTTCTTTCTTAGTAGGATTTTCTTTTGTTGAGGTGGGAGCCTTATCAAAGGAAACAGCTTTCAAGAGCCCATCTACAGAAGAGAAAGGGGAAATACTGCCCAATTGAAAATAATGTGCAAATTAGGTTTTCATTCAGGGCACACTATTTAACCACAACTGATAAGGAAAAACAGCATGAAACCTTTCTTCACTGGTGTGAAGCACATCGAAGCAACAGTTCTAAGGCAACTTCTTCAAAAGCCTTGGCTTTGAAGGGTCCCTAGGATAAGTTGATTGACTTAATAATTTCTTAACCCCAAGTGCTGTCACTAATATCTGTGTTCCTTCTGTTAAGTTCTGCAGACTCTTTGTAACAGTTTAAAAGTTACAAGTAATGAAGAAATATTCAAAGCAGAGTATTTCCTGTCAAATAAGACTTTCAGAAAAACTTCTACATCTAAATGTTGTAAACATTCGAACTGTAATCGAACATAACTAATTTGTATGAGAACTGAGATTGTTCTAAACACTCTTGTATATGGGAAACAGCCCTAATTATTTGATTTGTCAAAAAAGAATTTTTAAAAAATTGATTTAAATTTTTGGTAAGAATTAAATATTCTAAATATAAATGTATTTTCAAAGAGTAGTGTAACAAAGCAACTGTACTTATACAAAGCTGATGAGTGCTTTGTCCTACTTTGTACACCGGATTTTTTTATCCAGTCTTTTGTCCTTTCTTGATCACAACAAAGCAGCACGATCACAAACAAATCAAGGCTCCACATCATGGACTGATCCCTTTATTAATTTCCCAAGGACCTTCACAGATTTTACAAAGAACTCTCTCTAGAAGCAGGCTTATTTTATAGGAACTTTTGCATGGATTGTACAAGATTGGGGCCCTTCTTGCTTTGTTCTTGTACAAACAAGGATCCACTTTGGCACACTTGGCATTAACTCCACATTTCTAAAATTCAAGTGTTTTTCTGGGCTCGTGCCCAGCCCTAGAAGAGAACAAAAGATGGAACAAAACTACAAAAGTTGCATAGCTTCTTATTTTGACAGTATCATTCTGAAAATTCTTATACATCATAAAATGTCAAATTTGTAATTTTACGCTCTGTAAAAACAACAAGCAAAAACTTCAGTAAACTCTGAAATACAAACTATGCACAATTCCACTATGCTACACATGCTAAAAGAGAATATATGGTACATAAATGAAAGAACTTTTTTCCAAGATCTTTTTTGTTTAAGAAAAGCCTGGATGTGACACTTAGTGCCATAGTCTAGTTGACAAGGTGGAGCTGAGTCATAGGTTTGTGGGCCTGATTTTTCTGAATCTGAGAAATTTTAGCACACTAGCAACTTGCTAAGCATTCCCAAAGGAGAGTTTCTTGGGAAGTTTTTTCTTAAGACAAATCTTGTAAACAATTGCTCTTCTTTTCATAAACATTTCTAAGTTCTCATAGGTTGAGCATGATGATCTCAAAGGTCTTTTCAAACCTAGTTAATTCCATGATTCTTTGATTCTTTTAGGCACTGAATGGTAACTTATGATGAAAGACAGAAAATAAATTCTAGTACAGTTGCAGTGTATTTCTTATATGTTCCCTGTAAGAGACTTACAGGGACAAGTCTTAAAAATAACACTAAAAATAGACAACACAAACATGTAATAAAACGTCTCCGATGTACTTTATGTATTTGCCATGGAGACATTAAGCTATCTAAAGAAGCAGCTGAGCTTTACCATATAAACAGATGCTCTCAAACTGAGTCTTCCCAGCTTTCAAATACATTTCCTGATACTAGTGATTAGAGAATTGTATATTGAAGAAAATATATAATAATATAACTTATAGAAATATTTTAAAATATAAATATATGTATGTTATTATGAAAAAAATAAAATAAAATATATTTTAAAGCTTGTTAAAAGATACAGAAGGAACAGCTGAATGTATCTAGTAGTTTCCAAAGACAATTTAGAATGAACAATGGAAACCACTTTCTTAGTAAGAGTATTTAGGTATTCTAGTGTTCATTGCAAGGATGAAGATAAATTTCAATTTTATAAGTAACTCAATAACACATTTGAACAGGGATTTAGAGTTACCCCTGGGAACTTCAAGAATGAAAAAAAAGTGAGAGAAAACCATGACATGGCTGCACATCTATAAAATGTTAACAGCTAAACAGAAGAACTAAAGTTATTTCCCTTCTTAAAGCAAGCACATAGTTTAAGAAACTCATTGCCTCTAGGTTTCACAGTAAGTCTAAGGACTCACAGCCTTGTGGGCAGCCTCTGCAGTTACTAATCTCAGTAACACACTTTGCATGAAGACATTTTAAAGGACAAAAGATGCAGAATTTAATATTAAATAAAGATAAAGCATAAATTAATACTGCAAGGACAGACAGGACACTGACCTTACTAATACTATTTATATAGCATCTTTAATTAATTTAGTATATTTAGAACACACTATTTTATCTGTAAAACACTTGTTTCAAATCAGCTACATTTTTGGAAGATTATGGAGAATTCATTAGAACAGCACCACCAATATTAAACACTAAATGGAATGTTATCTTGAAGTAGCATTTAAGCTAGGTACATAAAATTGGACATTACATAACTGGACATATTGTAGAAAAATCTGAGTATTTACTACATGCACAGATTTGGGAGCTGGCTTACATGTCATATCAACTAAATAACAGCTATAGTAATATTACTTGGAAATGCTGTCGTAGGCAGAGTAGAAAGGACAGAACCTCATTTAACTGGTAAGACTAAAAATACTTTTATGCAATTTTTAAATTGACAGTGCAGTTATGGGTCTATTTCTCACTTTTGCATCATGAAAGTTGATGAGGCCTTTGTTTCTCATTTTTAAAAGTACAATGAACTTCACATAAACTTTAGTTGGGATTACAGGACATGACCCATTTTGAAGATGCACCTTGCTTTCTACTGAAAATGTGTATTATCTAACACAATACAAATAGGCCAGTGCTTCTGTTCTAGTTCTTTTTGTTATAGCTAAAACCAGTACAGACTAAAATTAATACACACAGCAGATAAAGAAAATAGAAGTTATTACCATAGCAATACTCAAGAGATAAAATTGGGTCACAAAAATTGGGGGAAACAGAGCAAAAGTATCACTTCAAAATCAATAGGCACTATGAAAGGATGAGTTTAGCAAAAACAATTGTGCATTAAGCAAACGACCACTATATAAAGAAAGGAAAAGGTGTTCAGCAAAGTGCATTTTGTATTCAAAAATACAAAACCAGTAATTCACATCACCATAGTATTATCAAAGCCTGAGATGGTATGCCAGCAAGCAGAAAATCATTTCAGCAGAAAATCAGTAACTTACGTTCATAAAATTTCAGTAACAGAAAGGTAAGGGACTAAGCAGTTTATACTTAAATCCGCAAGTGTAACTCAAATGCCATTTCCTTCTAAAGTTACAACATGCTCAATATAAGGCACAAAGTGTTCATCATATTTATGATACAGAATAAGTCAAAGAGCAAAGTTTTGCCACAGTTCTCAGTTTTCTTGTAGTCACAACCAATGGTCTGGAAAAAAAAAGTCAAAAATCCACAATTGCAGTTAGAAGCCAGAATTACTGGTGCTACAATTGGTATCATGTATAAAGCTAGCACAGGGATAGTGAAAGCCATGGGAGGTGCTTTCTGTTCCTCATGGAAATTCCTCTGGCTTCTTGTGCTGGTGCATTCCCCCTCCTACGTCCTTCTGCAGTTACCCAGCTCCAGACACATGCCTTCTGTTTTAAATAGTCAATATATCAAACATACAAATTAACATTATAAAACCACCTAGCCTTACAGTTTTATGTAAAAAACATGCAAAAAGAAGAAAATTCTTATATCACCACTTGAATATAACCAATATGTGTCAATTATTTAATGTGCACTGTATAGATTACATTCTCATTCCATAGCAATCTTTTGTTTGTGTCTTTCAAAAGATCAGCCCTAAGGGACAAGGGTACAATATTTGTATGCTTAGCAGCAACATTTGTGCACCACCATTCTCTCACATAAAACTGCTTGGAATGACAAAGTTTCCAGCTCTGTAAGGACAATGTCAACAAGATGCAGATTCAGGAACTACTTTTCATTTACAGGAGTTTCTTCTTTAAACGGCTGTTGTTCCATTTATGAAAATGAGACAATATATTTGAGCATGAAGAAGAGTGAATATTCAACACTTGCAAAAGCAAATATTATTGGCAACTGCAAATAAGAGCATCAAATCAGGAGTTTGTGCTCAAAGATCCCTATATGTCAGTATCCTCACAGGAACAGCAGTCTCAGGAGGAATATAAAGAACATGGACATTTCCTGGAGTCCAGCGATTTGTAGGTCAGGGACTACCTCAGAATACAGCTTTTGGATTTCTGTCACTCTCTCCCAGATCTTTCTTCCATGAATGTATCCCATTGTTCTTGAGCATATGAAAGCTATGGATGTCCCTGTGGCAGGAATGTTCCCCAAAGTGTGATTCAGGGCATTTTTAATAGTTTATAGGGATATTTCTGCATGAACAATTATAGCCCAACTTACATATATTTTAATCAGAAAAGAGAAAATCTGGGGTTGCATTTTTTTTTAAAATGGAATACTTTCTAACTAGAGTATATCAGAGTTTAACGTAGCACTTTTTAAATGCAAGATCAGTTAGGGCTTTTAAGTCTAAATATTAGCATGTCGCAACTTTTGGTAAGAAATAGCAGCCATTTGGAACAGCTGCTGGCTACTAACAGGAACAGCTTGCCTCATACAGAAGCATGATATGAACAGCAGCATCCTTCCATTGTGCCTGTGGACCAGAAATGGAGACAATCTAGTGCCCTACTCCAATTAAAGCTGACTGGTTCCCATCCACACTGCTGTGAACGAGCACCTTTCAGATCAGCTCATTTCATGTCCACATTGCACAGCACCTGGCTTGTAACTCTTCTGGGCTATATATGGTGCCTCAAGATGCAATGGCTGTTGTTCTGCTGGGTTTGGTTTGGTTTTTTTCAATTCAAAGTGATTAAAATTATGCAAAAGCTGCGTTGCACAACCCCAGAATCAGAACATGGCACATGCATAGAAGTAGGTCAGGTTAGGGCATACAAAGATGCAAGTACTGCTGGGGCAGAGCTCAAGCACAGCCAAGGTTGGCACTGTTCACATCTATACTGCCCAGAGCAGATCCTGAACACACTACACCTCTTGTGCCTGGGTTTTGTCTGCAAGGGAACTGCTTCAAAAGGAAGTGCAGGAGCTGAATTATCACATCAAGTGAGCAAAGTGTGGGGTCAAGCCAAGCTGGCACCATGGAGACACTGTGGCTTTGTCTACATTGCTAAGCTAGAGACAGAGCATGGGGCTGGGTGCTGGCATGCAATTTATGTCCCATTAAGCTGTTACAAGAGCTCCCTGAACGGCTTTTGTCTGTGTCAGCCAGAGCTCTCCTACAGTGTCTGGGAATGGACTGAGGACAGCATAGGCCAAGGACCATACCAGTGGGTAGTTCAGATGTATCATGCAACTTTGCTCTGGAGAGGAAAGAAGTTTAACCATTAAGATGCAAATTTTTATGTTTCTTGGCTTTAGCGCCAAAGCAGAAATCCTGGTCCCTTTTATTTACTAGTTCTGTCTCTTTACCACAGCTCCATCTGTATTCTTAGCTCTCAGCATAACCTAGAAGCCTAAGGCAAGATCATTCCACATCCAACACCTTCCTTCCTTTCACAAAGTATGGTCAAAGCATACACACACACTGGTAATAGCTTAGTTAAAAATAAACACAAGGCCTTCATTGTCTATACTAGGTTAATGAATTAATTATATGAGGAAACCCACCATTATGCTTCAGTAAAGAGCACTGTAAAATTCTGCTTTCTTTGGCTTTGAACTCCTGCTCTAAGACACCTCAAACTCAGAACACATTTTATTGTACATAAAATAGGCAACAAGTAAAAACAAGAAGTTAATATCTTTCCTTATACACAGATGGCCAGAGAATTAAGTTTTCAGTAGGTGCAAGGATCTTTTGAGTAGAGCCCCATTAAGGAAAATGCTGTACCTAATAGAAAACAGGTTTGGTTCCCCAGTGACAAGAAAGTTTTAGTACAGAATGGATTTAAGACTACTTGCAGTTAATCAAAAATATCCTGTTTTAAACAAGACTGAATCAGTTATCAGTAAATCAGTGAATAAGTAATCTCTAGATATTAAGGGAACTTTACTTTCCAGGCACAATCCATATAGAATTTGCTTTTAATTTAAAAAATATCCTCATTGCTTTTAAATTCATCCCTAACCTCTGGTTGGTCTTATTTGATTGTTATTTTTCTCTTTTTGCCATGACACTACCCAAAGGCTTGCTCAGATTGATGTTTGAACTTACATTTTCCAAAGTATAAATAACATTAATATCAGCATTTACCAAACCCAGTTATATTCAAAAGTCATAATAAAAGACTTAGAAAAGTAATGATAAAAATAGACCAAAGAATTCAAGTGAATAGGCTCAATATCCTGGAAAAATGTCACACTGGATACTAATCCTGGATTTTGATCAATGCAATGTATCAAAACAATACAGAAAATTAACTGGGTGATTAATCTTCGAAGGTATACCACATTATTAAGAAACTTTCTCCTAATACAGTGGAGAATTATAAATATGTTTTCAATTTTTGCGTTTTAGCACATACAAAAGGCCAAATGAGACCTCTTCTTCCAACAGAGGAATTACCTGCTGTGCTATTTGAAACCAAATCCTGAATAGTTTCAGAAAACAACCATTAAATTAAAGTTTGAGAATATAGGCCTGTAAAACTTAATAACAGAAAAACTTGATAAAGAAATATCTCTACTTCAAAAACTTACTATTCTGAAGCACACTTTATTTTGTAAAGGTTGAAAAAAAATAAGGGAGGCAGGAATGCAAGTGAAAAATTAAAACAGTTAAAAATCAAAGAAAAGTAGCAGAAGTATTCATAAAGAAATATGGAAGCATTCACATCCAGATCTGGACCTGACTATTGAATACAAACAGTATTTGAGAGCTGACAACTGTTAGGTAATCTGGAAAATTCACAAGCTCAGACCAGCTCTTGACTGAACCAGCTTGCACATCACACACAAACCATCTGAAGAGTGGATATCTCTCAACCCAGCCACAGCAGAAAAGCCAGAGACTGAAAAGGTAAGCAGGGTGACTAGGCATGTAAACTGTACAGACCTCAGAGACATAGCCATATATCTAGTCATATCAACTAGGGGAATCTGTGCTGTTTCAATTCACAGCTATTCTGGGCAACCTGTTAAATGTAACCTGTTCTCAGGTCAAGCCATTTTCCAGAATTATTTCTCCCACTATAACCCATAGGTTGATGTAGGTAGAATGGCAACCGATAGTTGCTAACTCCTACAAAAAGCTTTAATTGGAGTCTTATCTGAACTCCTATCCAGCATAGAAAAATAGTGGTAAAAGTAGCAGTGAACAAGGCAGGAACATATTCAACTCTGTTACTGAAGATGAAAATCTCCTCAGCTATTACAGAGGAGAAACAAAATCACAAAGAGCTCTGTTTTGTTATGCAAGACAACAGACTACTACCTTTGCCTTTTTTTTATGGTATCTGCAAAACTTACACCATTTTACTATGGTTCTTTCTACACAGATACAACTTTCAGGGATGTCTTTATTTTAACCATTTACCAAAACTGGAGTTCATTAACAAATACTTTCCATAATCTGTACCAGGTACTGTGCAGACATTTACTATTGATTCTAAGTTTTAAAACCATTTTGGTACTGATCTTTTCAGCAGGAAGAGCTGTAGGGAGCTGCAAGAGGAATGGCTGAAGACAGATTCACTGGGGGGAAAAAAAGATGATGGAGATGTAAAGGATATGAATTACAATTCCAGAGTTTCAATTTACTAAAGAAACTTTTAAAATAAAAGCTCACACAGATAAAGAAAAAAATAATATAAATTTGACCCAGTGCAAACACTGCAGCTTGGTTCTACAACTGTAAAAATGTCAGAATTGGAATAAAATTAATCACTTCTTAATTTGACTCCTGAAGGCTGAAACTGAAGTTCATTTAAAAAATAGTAACAGCAACAAACTGTTTCTGCAGAAAACCCTCATTTCCTTGAATGCTCC
Organism: Hylia prasina; assembly: GCA_013397195.1. NCBI lineage: Eukaryota > Metazoa > Chordata > Aves > Passeriformes > Sylviidae > Hylia > Hylia prasina. The sequence goes on along the minus strand of VYXD01001801.1, from coordinate 44,270 downwards.
CTGTCCATGACCTCCACAAAGAACAAGAGCATGTGAAGCACGCAGGCCTCCTGTTTCAGTTTGTCTGCCAGTGTTGGTGAAATAAATACAGAGTAGGGAAGGGCTCCATCATCATCAGCCTCGACTCACCATTAGAAAGACTTGTATGCCAATGCACAGGCTGAATAATCAACATGTATTTCCAATCAGTAAGCTCAGCTCTTCAGGTTCAGGCTTGTCTTTAGCAATCTCACTACTTACCCCCTCTCCCACCAGCACCACTCACCCCCTCTCCCACCAGCACCACTCCTTACAGCTGATGGCACAAATTACTGTGCTGATGCTTACAGTAAAAGCAGTGAACATGGCTTCTCTCCAAAACAGCAAGAGGGAAGATTATAAAGTCATAATTTCTGATTGTCTCATAAAATAACTGCCCAGGCATCCTGTGCTCCATCTGCTCTGTGGTTATCAATCTGTGATACGCCACCTCACAGCAAGGACTCAGGCTGTGAGGGAGGTGCCCTGTCAGCTGAAAACAGGCAGACTGACTTCCTACCCGAGCAGGGCAGTAAGACTGAAACTGTGTTGCTACTGGTTTTGTGAACTTCCTTGAACAGAGACAACTGTATCTGAACTAAAAGGATGAAAATCAATGCAATTTCAGTTACTTAAAATAACTTCAGAATATTTAAAAGCTGTATTCCTTGCAAGTTTAACCTGAATTACATTAGATTGTTTTGTTGTTCTGATTACATCTCCACTCAACACTATAGATGAAGCCAGATCCTGTAATATTAGCTCTCACCATTTCATATTGCTCCCAGCTTTCAAACATATTGCACACCAACATTTTTGTTTTAAAGAGACTTTTTGTGACTCAGTATGTCTCATGTTGCCTTAGTTAAATTCTTCATGCTTCTTTTAAGCTGGCACAGTAGAGACATAGCTGCTGTTTGTTTCATTAATACAGGCTGAAGCCCTGCAGTCTGGGCTTTTGTTTTGTAATCACAAAATCAGGAGAATGAAAGGACAGATTTCATTATAAATATTAGAAAAATACTTTAATTTGTGCTTTCAAAGCTAAATAGGCCATAAAAAAATAAAGACCCCAGTTAGTCCCCATTTCCTCCAGAACCTTCTAATTAATTTTCCATAATAAACGGAAGGTTACAGATGGGGTAATTGGCAAAAACCTTACTGCTGAAAGACAGAGTGGTCTATTATGCCCTCAGAAAACACACCTTGCATGACCCCTNAAAAAAAAAAAAAGGAGAGATCTATGAACAACAAATATTTCCTTTTAATTGGACCTTTCTATGTAATACTGCCTTGTTCATCATAGTTTTGTGTTTTTAACCATCTGAAAACATCAAGCTTTCTAATAAGCAATATAGAAGCTAGTCAGCATTTGCCTGAGGTCTGAATTCAGTGTTTTCAGCCAGGCATTGCAGCTCATTCACAGCAAAACCCACATTTTGTTTTGGTTTTCTCCAGAGATTCAAAACTAAGCCCTCAGAAAAAGAAAAATAAGTAGTCTAATTACAGCTTTAAAAATCTTGGGCAAGAGGAGTCTGAAAAGTAGCTGGACTAGATGTATCTAATATCTGTAACAGGTATACACATGGAAGGTGCTTCTTAAAAGGGGAAGCTTCCTAAAAGAGCACAAGACGCTGGAAAATTTGGCTAACCATGGCTAACTGTAATTCCTCTGATTCTGTAAAGATCAATGGAAGAAAGATACAGACTGATGAGTTTCAGAGATTCATAACCAAGCCCCCAGGTGACTGGGCTGACCTCCTGAATACGCCACACAATTCCTGGCTGAGTAAGCTGAATTGGGCCGGGTGACAGGTTAATGTGCCCCTTCAGCTTCCAGTGTCTTTACACTGCTCTTCCATTTAATCTTTCAACAAGTTCATTTTCAACCCCCAGTTACTCAAAGAAACAAACTATCCATCATACACTTTCCAATTACAAAATTCTTTTCTTGTTGCTTTGCCATTAAAACTGTCATAGATTAGCTATGTTTGGACTCATCTTGGTGTCAGCTTAGGCACCCAGTTCTACTGAAGCTACTTGATAGAGTCCCTCATTTTTCATATTTTATGCCCTGTCATCACATTTAGTTCCATTTTCCAAAATGAAAACTCTTCCACATCCATACTGATTTAAAGATTTTTATTGGGGATTTTTTTGGCCATTTTAAGGAGCTGTGGCTGACCTTGTCTTATTCAGTCAAGCTATTTCTTAAAATCAAATGTCTGCTAAAATATCATGTCACATTTTTAAAGTTCTATGTCAATTCCTTTCATCCAGAAATCGTGCAAACCTCTTGATTTTCATATAAATAAATTAAAAAATATTTTAAAATACCATTTTGCTATCTTCATCCTCAAGGTCATGACGCTATTAGCTGCTAGTCCTGTAAGTATTACAACTTAATTTATTGCCTTGCAAGTAGTTCCAAAAAGCTTTCATACAGACAATAAAAAATTATGCAAGCAACTTCAACAGAAGAATTTATGACCTTTTCCCATCTGTGAGGGTAAGATTTCAGGCAGAGAAGGATAATTTGAACATCATCTTATTTGTTCAGGTTTTTTAATCTTTGTAACAGGGCAGACTGAATCTACATATTGCCAAAAAATCAAATAAGTTTACAGGACTGTGTGTTGTTATAAAATATTTAAAGAAGCAAGCTGAACTTTCAATTCAACTCATAACCAGGGAAACATCTTTAGATCTCAGCCCAAAAGCCCTCCTTGCATTCTAAAACCTACATGGTCTTACACAGGGGAGATTCTGAAAGGCTTCAAGAGGCCTCTAGAACACAGTTGAGAAGTCCAATGAGTAAAGAAAATCTGCAACACCTGAAATCTATGCTGTATAATGGTAACTTTTAGCACTGTTACTTTATTAGTGCCTAGAGATTCACATGACGGACCAGAGCCTTGTGTGATAGGGCACCACACAAAAGCAGCTATGTAAATTTTCCATAAATTTATCCTTTAAACTCATTAGAATGATAGTCCAGGTCCAGTCACTATTGCTGAGTAAAGGTTTTAAATGGAAGTTGGTTTTTCCAGTTCTGAGAGGGAAACATGTAGTCTCTATACTACAACCTGGCAGCTCCAACCTGTCATCAGACCTAGGAGAAAACTAGTAAATTCCTGGAAAACACAGCCAGATGATAATCATAACAGTAAAACAGACCATAAGAGCCTGTTGGTTCCACAGGCCAAACTCTGAGAAGGAAATCAGATAGAAGATGAGATGTATACAGATAAACTGATCTGTGCAGAAGATCAGATTGAAGGAACATTTTACTCACAACACAGTGCTCTGCAAACAAACTAGTTTAGATACTGCAGGCAGAAGAGAGCAGTCTGCTCCAAAAGGCACAATGATGGAAAAAGAAAACAAAGCCAAAGCAGACTGAAATAGCTCTCTTCTCCTACAGGACTCAGCTCTCCCTGCAGGTCACAGTCCTGCACCATGCAGCCAAACCTTTGATATCCTCATGCTGTTTTCCATTTAACAAATCCTTACCAAAGAACGGACACAAGTAGCAGCAAATACATTCATGAGTCATCTGCAGTGTTCAGAGGTGGTGTCACCAGCAAGGACACCTTGGTTTCCTAAATCACAGCATCTTGTCTGAGGACAGGAACCTCTGCTGGGGAGAGGGAGAACCCACCTAACCTGGACCAGAGCAAACATATTTGCACACAGGCTCACTAAATCCACTGCTTTGGTGGTGTTTTTTTTGTTTTGTTTTTTTTTTTTTTTTCCCTAGGAAATAGAGACCAAGTCCATCAGCAAGAGAGAAACACCTTTCACTGCTGTGGGTAGGGATCTCCTACAGACTTCCTGACCAAGTGGAGGGGTTTTAACCACGTAGACTTCTGCTGAAAGGACAACACAGCACAACGCTGGCAATGCAGGTTGTGGCACTGCCTTGGTGACAATTTCCTAACACAAACACTGAAGGGGCTCACTAGAAGTAATGCTGTGTAAGCTGCCACTCACAAGTAGGGATAAACTGGTTGATGATCCTCGTCCAGTGCCCTGGGACTTCAAGATGACTGGCTTGAGGACTTCAAAAAAGGCTGGAAAGTTAAGCACCAGGCTGAAGAGGGAACTGCAGATTGAGGTTTATTCAAGGGAACAGCTGGGTAAAATCCCAGGAGAACAAGCACACGGAAAGCCTGATTTCTGAGAATTCAAGCAGGAGGAAGGCCCTGTGGGGAGGCTAGGAGTTCCGGAAGTACGCCCACTTGGCTTAGGAAGAAGCTTTTTGATGAGCTAAAATTTAAAAAGAAAAAGGAAGATGAAAACCATGACAGGCAAAAAAGAAAGAGTACAAAAGCACTGTTCAGAAACTTGGGCACAAAACAAGGGAGGGCAGAGTTCACCTGAACACTGGTCTAGGAAGGGACGTTTCAGGAATGTAGGGAAGCCGTGAGTGTGACAGCTGTAAAAGGAACTTCAGAAAGCGTGTGGGTGACAGATGGGGGAGAGAACGCAGTGACAGACAACAAGAGAAAGACTCAATGTCTTTTTTTGTCCCCATCTTTACTCAAAAAGCTTCTGCACATAGCAGCACACTACATGTGGGAGGCTGGATCATGTAATATGTACATCCCTTCCAACTGCACATAGCAGCACACTACATGTGGGAGGCTGGATCATGTAATATGTACATCCCTTCCAACTACCTTCATGGGACTAAACCAGAAGTCAAATGCAGAACTTAGGTACAATAAAGGATTTATCTTGTAATCACAGTGCACTCCCTGTTTGTCTTATAATGACTCTCCATACTTGAAGCTACATATATCCTTTAAAGAAATATTCTTGGGGGATTTGAAATGTAATTTAGTTGTTCCAATTACAGCTGCATATTGAGTATGAGCAGGTCATTTGAAACAGTTTTGAGTTTGTTATGCTCTGCAAATTACAACCAGAGAAACACAGACTGTCTCATCGATCAAGACAAAACTGAAGAGATATGTTTCCAGTAGATTTTAACCACTCATAAGTGCTGATAATTTTATCCTGTTGTACTCCTACTGCCCTACACTGGTGCTGTGAAGGACAATCAAGCAAGCTAGAGAGAACTGGGGAAACAAGGTGGAAAGCACTGTTCCCTTAATCTGTAGAGGTCATCTACCCTCCCCACCAAAGCACCTGAAACACCTCCCTCTAGTGTGTTTCTAGATCCTTTTTCATGTCAGGTGATGTTTGCTCTCTTACTCTCTCCCCTGGGTAAGCAATGTTTCAGGAGAAAATTGTTTTTAACACTTAGGCAGTTGTCTGTGACTGTAAGTGTTCTTTATGTGAGGGAAAACAAGCAAATATGTTTTAAGAATAAAAGGTAGTTTTATTGTGTTTAGAGGGAATAATAACAATAATAACAATTTTTCCCCTTTTTTTAAGTGAGAAATCATAAAACATTCTCATGCTAAAGAAAACATGAGATTACGTAAAATTATGTTTTTAACTCCTCATGGTTGCCAAGATATCACGTATGTAAGAACTTCTGTACATTATACTTACTTGTCTCTGTTCTCACCTAAACTGAACCCTGGAAAAGGCCCCATCCTTTCCCCCAAAATAGTCCTGAAACAGTTGTTTCAATGATCTTAAACAGAATGGTGAACACCACAGCTGACAACACTGTTCCTTTAACTTGACAGTTACTTTCTAAAATTAACCTTTCATACTTAGTTACTTAGTCTTCCTACAGTCCAATTATGAAAGCATTTCTTATTGAGCAAAGTATTAACCTATAAATATTAATGAAATCATAAGCCTTCTCTATTGAGCATGGTATTGATCTGTTAATCTTCTGATAATCATTTAAATCTATATAAAGAAAATATAAACTCTCAATTAAACGTTCAAAACCATACACAAACTCCTGCACCTCTTTTATAAACTGGGGAACATAGGAGCAAGAAAACAAGTAATATGGGATTATATTGGGAAAAATTTCTTCACCAGAAGGGTTGTGAAGGACTGGAGCAGGCTGGTTGAGTCACCATCCCTGGATGTATTTAAAAGATAAGTAGATGTGGTGCTTGGGACATGGTTTAGTGGTGGACTTGGCAGTGTTAATATTTGGACTCTATGACCTTAAGGTTCTTTTCTAACCTAAATGATTATATAATATTTTATAAAATGTATATCTGCTATAGCTCAGAATTAAATTCTATAAAGAAGAAACTATTTTGGAGATGGAACTTATTTTTCCACTTGGATTTAGAGTTTTATTTGATATTTCCCACTACTTCGTATTTCTTTCAGTTACTAAGCTGGATGAAGTCCTTAACACTGCAATAGTCACTGCTATATTTTCAGTTTCTTAAAGAAGTGTACATATTTAGAATCTCACACTGGACTAAAGAAATAAAAGCAAGCAAACATACATAATTATATCTGTGAATAAATCAAATAAACACAGACAGTAGTGAAAACATCTGTTTCCAAATAGCCAAAATGACTCAGTATCCAAATAAAGATGAGATTTCTGCTTCTATGAACATTATACAAACTCTGAGGCAGCTAAGAAAAACAGTCCTACAGAAACCAACATTCAAACTGGCTAAAAATTGACCTTTTACCCCTCAGAGAAAAAGAAAGAAGACATCAACCCTCCATGACCCACAAACTCAGTCTTGGTAGCAAAACCTCATGCTAGTGAACCTCTGTGAATCTCAGCATCCATCATACAGACAGACCATTAAGGTCCCAGCTTCCTCTGGGCTTCACCATGTAACACTGTGAATGCAGGGGTACAGCAAACACTGTAAACTGCCAAGGCATATTGTGCAGTAATGAAAATCACATCCTACAATCACCAAGAGAACAGTAGCATCTGATGATTTAGTACTCAAAGGGTTACCATTGTTAATGTGGGAATTTTTTTTTTACTTTTTCAACTTTGGTGTCAAAAAGACAGAGACGGATCTTTCAAGGGCTTTAAAAAATAAAAAATTACATCTCATTATACTCTAATTCCCCATGAAATTATAAAAGTGCAAAAATCACCGCAGATATAGCTTTTAACAATGGCTGCAGCAAAGTACAGTTATGGCCAAAGTACAGATATAAATCAGAGGCAAAATGGGAATAGAGGAGTCTTGTCCTCTTTTCCTAATCCAGCTCCCCAGTGCAGCCACACAGCTTTAGAGCATCTGAGTAAAAGCTGCAAGGACTGATTCACATGACAGAGGGCTGAGCTGATGCAAAAACCTCCTTATTGGTACCTCAGTTCAGAGCCTCTGTGTGGAAGAAGGCTTCATAACCCCAGAGATCTAATCAGGGACCAACTCAGACAAACAAAGAGAAACAAGTAACAGCGTATTTTCAACAAGCTTTGTTTTTCTCATCCATTGAATTGTCTTTCACGTGTTTTGGTGCTTAAAAGCCATGAGGTTCTCAGTACAGTGGCTCAATCAAAGTGAACAGCCAAGAGCTCTGTGGTCACTGAAGGGCACAGAAACAGTCACCACTCTGAAGAATGGAAGCAGAACTACACAAAGCTATGCAAGATTAACAGAGTTTTTTCCATAACTAATTAGAAAACATCTAGGACTTCCAGCAACATGAAAATCTGTCCATAATAAATACCTGGAGAAGGCCAAGATATGAGGGGACTTTGTTGCGTGCAGTCTGAGACAGAAGGGCAAAGGGCAAATCAGAGTGAGATCATTCCCCTCATTGACAGTGCAGCTGATAGTGCAAACTTCCCCCAGCCCCCTGAAATGGAAGGAGCACAGCATTTTAACCAACAAAAATGATTATATGGTGTTACACTGCAAAAGTCACAGACAGATCCTGATCAGCACTGAAGTTCTTCCTGGGGCTATCAGCTCATGGGCTCAGCACAGAAATACCTTCTGAAGACATTCAGAGTGCAGTACCAATCCCCTGAAATCAACTACATCTCCTCCCTTTGCTGATAAGGAGATGCACAGTACTACCTAATTGGGCATAAAAGGTCCTTACATAGGGCATCTCTCATCAGCAAATTCTCTTGCTACCTGTTTGAACATTAGAAGCCACAGAAAATGTTAGGGCCTTTTCTCTCCTTCATAGTGCTAAATCCTCATCTTTTCAAAAGCAATCATGACAATATTTCATTTTGATTACACAAAGAGTTCCTGCAGAATGAAGAATTACTGATTATATTTAAATGACATATACAATTGAACAGAGGAATATCAAAAAAAACACATTAAAAAGAACATTTGTACTTCAGTAAAATTTTTGCTACCAAATTAGATTTTATTTCTAGCTACCAGCCTTTCTTTGACTATTAATAGAATTACAACCATCATGCCACCAGCTGCCAGAAATCACTGAACTGAAACAGAAATCTCTCTAGTGCTTCTCTATGTCAGGCCATATCATCACTGTGATAATGGATTTTCCTTCCTTTGACTAGATAAAATTTTTTAGTTTGCCATAATTATTTCAAAACCGATTCTTTTATGTTCAAACACACAGGAGCATTTTATCTCTACCATGAAGAATTACTGATAGTTCCTTTAAAACCTTGGATGTACTTCCAAAAAACAGCAGCACCTATGAGAGGACAGACATAGCTAGAAAGTGATTTTTCATATGGAATTTACAACAATTTTCCCTTGTGATAAATGAAATATCAACCAAAATACTAATAACCGTATTTTATATATATAATCTGAATAAAATAGTAAATTTACTTATCATATGTGGCACACACAGATTTCATTTTCCTTCATAAATAGCTCACCATCTAAATTCTGAAACAAAAAAAGGCCTAGCCAAAACACCAAAATCTTTACTTTTTATGAGAAAGACATGACCAATACAAACATTTCCTAATGCGCAACAACAAGTGCTTTCTGTATGTAAATTTGTGCATGACCTAGTGCAGAATAACTGAGAATATCTATGAGGTCAATTCTTTAACAACTAAAGATTCAACTCAGAGAACCGTCTTGAGAATTCAGTGAAGCCACACCCATAGATGGGAGACCTTAACATTTTTAGTTAATACTTGCTCTGAGAGAGTAACTCACAGCTTCAACTTGACAACTTAACCAGGCATTGCAGAACATTTTAAGACATATGCTTTCTCCAAAGGGATCATGGTACAAGTTAATTTTAAACTAGTTTAAAAACTAAATTAGGCCTTGGAAAAAGCAGAGGTTTGATGTATTGTATCAATACACTTATGACAAGTCTAAATCTTGCGCTGTATTTAAAAAGACAGCATTTGGACACTTAGCTAAATGGAAAGAACTCAAATTATAAGATACAGCTATAAAAATAACACCTGCTCTACTCATTCTTCCTCGAGGATCTGGTTAGATTAACACATATATAATACTTATGATTTATTCATTGGTTTCTGAGTAGAAACGTAAAGTAGCTAGACTGAACTATAAAAAACAGGTTAGTATAATTTCTCCTTTTATCACACTTGAGGAATAGCAATATGAGCCCTGTCAGATTGTACATGGCTTTTTTTCCCTTGTTTTAGAAGAGCTGATTTAAGCACATGATTCAGTTATCACAGCACTGATACATTAGGCCAGGAAAATACAGCCAACACTACTTTATGAAACCTTGATTCTCAGATTCTAAAATTCAAATACAGAACTGTAAGCGCTAAATACAAACTAACAAACAGTTATTGAAACACAACAGGAAGCTTGGTCTTCTCTAAGCACACCTCCTTTAAACAGTTAATTTAAAAACAACATATAAGAATCTGATGATTAACATCTACTGCACTAAAGTAGTTACTATGGGGAAAACAGCACAGCTCTCTCTTAATACCCTACTGGCCCACTGAAGCTTTAATATCAGCTAGACCAGGAAAACTTTGATAAATCCTGACAGATGTTTCATTCATTTGGTATTTCTAGAATTTTTATACTTCAATGCATGGAATTGGAACCTGAAGTGAAAGGCTTCTGCAATAGAAATGAGACTGGTAAAGGCATTTTCCATGAAGTAAGAATCACCCTATACCTCAGTAAATTGCTTTAAGGCAAGAGCAAAGGGCTACAGTGCACAGTACTTAAATATCTCGTTGACTTAATGATCATTTGGTAAGGAAGAAAAAAAGTAAATCAGTACTCATTTGTGGAAGCATTCAGGTTGCGGGCAAAAGCCTCCAAGAAAAGGACTTTTATGACCTTCCTAGCAAAGACATGATGGTTTCAGCTGATAATCAGAGATACCTAGCAGAGGCACCAGGGTTGTTTGGGTTTTTTTTGGAAAATGATAATTCATAGTTCCATGCTTTCTTGACTGAGATCTGACAGATCTTCCAAATAAACATGTATGATCTACAGCCTAGCTTATTTTACAAATGGGCCTCAAACATATTCAAAAATCACATGAAATTCTCCCAGAGTCTTGAACATGAACCTATTTTGTATATGTGTTCTAAATTTCAACTCAATCCCTATGGAACTAAAAACCCTTTAAATTAGGTTTTGTTAGAACAACATTTCAAACAAACTTCATGATCACATTAGAGTTGTTTGAATCACATTTTTAACTTTTCAAGCACATAAGAAAAGAGCAATGACATGAAGAAGAGTAGGCAATCATAATGCAGCCAGGCTGTGTCCACAAGGATGTGGTGTGCAATAAATAGAAACTGAGCGTGGCATATGGGGACTGTCCATCACTACTTACACAGTATATCAGTTGGCATTACAACAGAAGAAATTTTTAAGAATGGGTTTTAAATTCTGCGGTATTCTTAATTTATGAAGCACAAAACTGGATTTCTCCTTTTATGGATGAAAATTGTTAATTCAAATAAAAGACAACCGAATGTTAACAACAGGTGTTGAATCAGGCTCAGCCATCCAGGATGCGCAATTATACTGAACAGATGTGCATGGAATAAAAAGAAAGGATAAAAGCATCTTAATACACCAAAAATTATGTCCTTACATCTAGGTATTGAACGTAAATGAGCCAAATCCTTTAAATTTTTACTCAAGCAAATTACTAGTAAAGCCAACAGTTTTCTCATCAAGGTGCTTAGTTATAAAAAGTTACAGGAGGACTACTGTTCCCCACAGAGGCCCGCTCATAAAATTAAGATCCCTATTTCTTACTGAAAGTAGAAAGAATAAAGGAGTTGGGGGCCTAAAAGCTGTCTTCACAAAGAGATAATTATTCCCCAGTTCTGTCAAAAATTATTCATTTAATGCAGCAATCACTGTGAGGAAAACCACAGTTCATGTTATGGAGCAGGCCAGACCAAATCATTAAAACTGCCTCCTTTTCTTGATCATCAGTATCTGAGTGCTTGATGCTGTGACATCAAAGCAACAAGTGACAATACTTGACAATAGAAGCTTTCATAAATGAAATAATGAAATAAAAACAATAAATATTTCAAATACTAACTATTTTTAAACTATCTCAGTATTGTCTTAATATTGGAGATCAAATAGATCAATTGCACACCAGCTTTCATCAAAACAGTCCAGCTACAGTCTCTAATTTATCAATGGTCACTCATTGCACACACCCTAAAAATGTCAGCAAGACTTTATACAGAAGGATCAGAGTAACTGGTATTTCCCAAATATGTGTTATCTCTAGCACAAAAGGGCAACAACAGTGTGTGGTGGTTTTTTTAATTTTTCTGAAAGTTACTGAATATTTCCCTGCAACAGTGAGTTCCTATCATTTCATGCTGTTTTTTCAACTTGTGTAACAAAAGAAATTAACTTTCAAGCAGTGAACAATCAATTTTCAGTTACACTCAGTACAATGTTTCCAACTCTTTAATTTTATATGCATCTCCCCTAGGTAGACTAACAAGTTTTTTCCTAAATTATATATAGGAAATCTAAATTAGACAAAACCAAAATTGTAAAATATGCTTCTCTTCTTCTCATACTCTACATTTGGTCTACAGTTATAGCATATTTTCTAAATTTTCCCCATTAATATCCCTATGTAAAAACTGCCATCAGTGCAGTAAAATACTGCATGTCTAGTCAAGCTACAAGAGACAGAACTAAGAGAAAAAAAGTAAAAGACTGTACAATTAAATATATATTCAGGAGATTACTCTGCTGTATAAAAGGAATGATAAAAAGCAACAAAAAAGCGTTTCACAAATTAGTGTAAGACTTGGGTAATGCCTACAGAGTATATTGCTATGAAGACTGATAGCCCTGAGAGAGGAAGTTCTTTGTTTTTTTACATGGGGAAAAAATGTACACATCCACAAAAGGCTGGGGTTTTTGTCAACATCTTCATCTGCCTGATCTCTGATGATTCTGTCAGACATTTCAGTACCAAGGCAAGGCAATGGTGAGCACAGTAAATAAGCAGACCTAAAAGACTCTTCAAGCTAGACATAGCTAGGGTTTTCCCTAAAGAATAAAGGGTTCACCTTCTTACCAGCATAAAAGGCAAACTCTTTTATTCTGTGTAAAACCAAGAACAGCTGAAGGCAAATGCCACTTCTCAAAAAAAACAAAACACTGTACAGTTCCAGAGGCATACAGTATACATTAAAAAGCTGAAAAATAAGGGCTGTGTTCTTTTCAAAATCAGTTACTGTTTTGAATCTACTAAAGGTTGTTCCTGATATTTAGAACACCATGATAGTGAATGCAGAAAATTGCCCATGAAATCCAGTGTACTCAGAAATGTTGAAAGACTTAAGCCCTGAGTTTTTGCATAAAATCTAATGTATTTACATACTATATTTATATAGACTATTACAGTATCATGCTGAAAGGAAAATTTTAAACAATGTCAGAATAGCAGTCATTAAAGTTACAACTATGCTGCACATGATTCCATCAGGAATTTGAATCACACTGAACAGCTTGGGGTGATTGGTGGTGGGTTAGCACAGCTGCTTCACATCTCTGCAGGTCCATGTGCACAAAGACCATCTCACCTGGCCACAGCTATCACTGACTGACAAGAACTAAACTCTGCCTCTGATCAGGTCCAAAGACTGACAGGACTTCACCGAGCTGGATGAATTTTTGTGGGTGCTCCCTGCATTTATTACATATGTTTTTAATCACCCTATCTTCCTGCCAAGAAGTCCCGTCTTCGAGAAAAGTTTAAATATTATTCTAGTAAGTTAAAATGTACAATAGTTGCAGGCTTAGGTCAGCAGTTTCCATCTTCTATAAGACCTGTAGCACTGAAAATGTACTTCCACAGCTCTTTGAATAAAGAAAAGAAACCATGCTGATTGTTGAGCAGAATCGGGCATTCAAGAAAATACAACATACTCAACATGTATGAAAAAAGAAGTGGCTATAGGCCTGTGTCTAACCATCTTAAATAAAGAATGAAGAAGATGGAGACATCAAAAAAAAGGTAATATTCTAAAAAATAATTAAGAAGATAAAAGCCTTGAGGAATACAAAAATCTAACAGCATATGTGAACAAAAAACAAATGCTGTATCAAAAGGTATTTGTAGAAGATCAAACTTTTTGCTGATGAAGACATTGTAAAAATGACATTTTAATTATCTGTTTATATCTACAGCACTGGAATAATAACCATTTTAAATCCTGCACATCTGTTGCTGTATTTTCTCGGTATTTCAAGGACACAGACTTTAACCTTACCCCATACTGGCCACCTACCAGTTAGATTTTCCTTCTATACATGACATATTGTTACTTTACTAAAAGCCAAGTTACTGGACCTGATCTGAGAAAAACAATCCCACACAAGCTGAGCAACTGCAGCAGAGTGGGGTGGCAAAGGGGCCCAGGGGACCAGCACACCACCACAGTTTGTCCGAGCAAGCACAGCCCGCTCTGCAGAACTGCTTGTGCCACATCACACTCCAGCCACCCCAGCTCTTTTCCCATCAGCACAGCTCATAATTAAATCCACGATATGCCTGTCACGTTAGACATCATCAGAGCTGCAGCAGTGAGAATTCCTGTTTGAGTAATGTAAATCATCATAATGCAACCTAAGCCCCTCTCTACAATCAGCAGCACAAACAGCCCTTCCACAGTGTTCACACACTGACCTCTGAGACTTCAGGCGGTGCTGACTGTCCACTGACAGGTCTGCAAATATGATGTGACAGACTCAACCAAAAAAATACAACAAATAACCCTTCTGATTTTATTACTTGTCATCTACTTCATGTATTAACAAAAAATCCTGAGCAAATCTCCTCTGGGAGGATTTGAAAAGCTGTGATTTAACAGACATTTCAGGATTTTCAGAAAAGAGAGGTATCTATGTTCCATATCCCCAAATCCCACCCGAAAGAGGGGAACAAAGCCAGCAGCTACGACTTCATGGTTTCAAGCAATACTTTACAACTGTTCCCTGTAGAAAAACAGCTATCACCTCGTCAGCAAAAAATTGATATGAAAAGTCAGATTTCTGCTCCTCCTGAAGCCAATGACACTTTTACTGTAGCATTCAGTAGGTTCTAAATTGAGTCCCATTAGGATAGAATTCATTTTTTAATGATTTTCTCCCCTTTTTAAAAAGAGCAAAGTAACTGCATTTTAAAATATTAATTATTGTCACCTGCAGACAATTACAGTAGAACCTTGTGACTTTGTAACAATGACAGAGATATGTGATGAGATTTTCTGAATTTGCAAATTAACCAAATGAAAAAAACACAACAGGAAAGCAACACAAACTTACTCAGATTAGTTAAAACTGTTTATACCACTTCATAATGTATTAGCCAATCTGATATGTTGCATCTTAGTTTTCAGATCCTTCACTTGCATTCCTGGATGTATTAAGCATCATTACTTCAAAATGATAGTTAATGCTAGGAATACAAAGGAAGTATGACAACCTCCTGAACACAGTAATAAGTTTTTATTTCTCATCTAAATCCTCAGATTCATTGCTCATATAATTTTAATTTTGCAGTCAGTTAGAAGTCCAAAGCCATAAGACTGCCAGAGCAGCTAAACTTCCACAAAATTGATTTTTTAAACTTTAACTATTACATGTAATTATTATTTTATATATATTATTATTATCAAATATAGTTTACTAGTGAAATATGGTTTCTGACTTTCACTTTATTTTTCACAACTACTGCTATGAGGCTAATACCATCTAAAATTATGATATAACATAATTCTATTTGAAATCTGTGAAAATTATATCCCTTTCATTTACTTTTGTCTTTTATAGCAACTTTTAAGTATTTATCCAAAACCTCTAGTCCCTTTCATTTTCATTTTCTATGTTCACACGTTTGTTTTTCTGCATTTGTACATACCCGTGAAGCAACTAAAGGCAATTGGAAAAAAAATTAGGATAGTAAAACAGTATTTTTTTTAATTAGCAAGAGATTATGTGAGAAGATATTGTAATAACTTCAACTTATTTCCTTAATGTACTCTTTTCCGTGCTATATATTTCTGTAAAGCAAGCCATTGTAGTCCACAATTATTTTTTATATGTGTAGTTATGTGAAGTGTCTCCTTCTCCCTCATACACACAATTCTTAAAAAGTTATTTGCCAGCAGTGCAAATGTAAACAACCAGAAACTAAAAACTGCAGTATGTTGATGATGCAGTATGATGACTGCTACATGCTGGGATCATCAAAATTTTAACCTTACTTTATTCAACACACAAAAAGGATATAACTCAGTTAATGTCATATCTGTAGCTGTCCTGTTTTCTCCATACTACTCATTATGTGGCCCAATCCCCTATATTTTCTATAGTTTATACCTTTCTGTACAGGATTTCCACTGACTATGAGTGCCAACTCAGCAATTCAGCATCCCAACCTAGATACCAAAAGACTAAAACTACATGATTAGGGACAACACATTTTAAAGTGCACTGCTTATCACCTTGCACAGAAACCTCGCTACAGGGAAAGAGATTCCAGCTCTCCAGAATGCTAACAACATGTCTTCCAATTTTTGCAATAGATCAGGTATGGCTTATAAAAGTGTGTTCTGCATTTCACTGCGCTGATTCATCTGCTCAACCAGGTGAAAATTAAACCAGCATAATAATATCATTATTATACTACAATGCATACATGTCAGGCATTTAAATTAGGCTGCATGGGCAATTGCACACCTGATATGGCAGTTCTGAAGTGTTTCTGAGAAGGTTTTCAAAGGTAAAAAAATTTCCAAGTTCTTAGAGAAAGGAAACATGTTCCATTAGATGACAGGAAACCTAATATCTTCAGAGATCTTCTGTAACTTTGCAATCATATGCAATATTGAAATATACAATATGGAAAATTCCCTGTGTCTTGAACCGAGCAAGTCACTGTTGGCTATAGAAACTTATCAGTCTGTGCTTTTAATGAAGAGCTGGTCCAAACGTACATACCAAGAACTCACTTGGTGAAGTACAGCTTCATTCCCAGTGCCAGCAAAGATGCCATGCAGCCTTCTAGCACCAGAAGTGAAGCAGTTTGCAAGTAAGCTGTGTTATTCTCTAGGCCTTGCAGGAGACTCATCTCCATGTCTATCCTCGCCTCCTTGT
The DNA here is from genome assembly GCA_013397195.1 of Hylia prasina. Lineage (NCBI taxonomy): Eukaryota > Metazoa > Chordata > Aves > Passeriformes > Sylviidae > Hylia > Hylia prasina. The sequence goes on along the minus strand of VYXD01001801.1, from coordinate 27,765 downwards.
AATGCCTCTTCCCATGCTTTCACCTCATTCCCAGTCTCTGTTCAGGCAGTTTCAGCATGTAACTGTGATGACCAAGTACTACCAGTGTGCTCCACACACTCAGAGTTCTGATTTCCTTTGCACCTGAGCTCCACAGTGCCTGTCCATTCCTTCAACCCCAGCATCCTTTCCCAGGTACTCTTGATGGCCAGTACCTGCTATATGCCAAATCAAACAGTGATTCTTCCTCTACTCAGCCCCTTTCCAGCAGACAGAGAGAATGAAATCCAAAGAAGAGAACAGAAAGTCGTAAGACTTCAATACCAAAGAACATCTCTGATCCCAATCAGACCAGAACTGCAACTACATAAAGGTCAATTCAGTTCTGCATCAGGGAACATTCCCTGCATGCTGAGCTGACAGAAAAGTGGGGGGAGAAAATTCTATGTACCCACTTCTACCAATACTTACATGAGATTATTTAAACAATCATTTTTCTGAGGTTGATAAATTGGACAAAGAAAAGTGGGTATTCACAGGGACAGTGAAAGATACTTCTGAATATAGTCAAATTGATTATATTCACCTTGTCAATTTGAAGTTCCTCCTTCAAAGCATGCGAGTACTAGAGCTTTTTCAAGGAGAGATTGATGGAATTCTTTCTTTTTTTGATGGGCAAAAGGATACCAGGAATTTTCTTGTGAGGCTTAGGGTAAAAGCTAAGTTGGCAGTCTTAACTCGACTTTTCTGTAAAAAATCAGCCTGTAGCCAATCCAGGGAAAAAAAATTGTTAGCTTCACTGGTTAGGAGTGGTCAAAGTTGGAAACTGGAAATACAATCCTGAAAAAGGAACTGTACTACCTTCAATAACAGACAACAGTCAACTTCTATCAGAGTTAAAAAACATAATTCAAACATCTTTGTGGTAATTTTGACAGGATGTCAAAAGAAATGTTTGCAGATAAATGTAAAATATTGAAAATTCTTTAAAAATTAAACTGAAAAATTAAAAATAATTACCTCTTTCCAGCTCATTGCAATTGACCAAAATACCTATTTTCAAATGAAGAGATAGGACAAAAATCTTTGACATATGGGACGGCATATTCTACATACCAACCCTCCATCTACTAAGAGTGACTAGCATATTTAATGTCAAACCCTCTCTCATACCTAAAAGCCTATGATGCATGCAGATGGTTTTAATCCCAACAAGGAAATTTCCTTCTCTGTTGAGAACTGCGAGGTGACATGGCTATCCACTTTCATCAAAGTCCTATGTTCCATTAGGAAATCCATGTCTCTGGGGACACATGCATGCAGAGGAAGTTACATGCTGGAGGAAAACCACATGCATAAGTAGAGTTACACCAACTTTTTCCTCTGATGCCAGTAAGTGTTGAAACTATGACCTTGTTCCCAACACCAGGCACTTTTGCCACTACACAGAAAGCGGTTTCCCATATAGGCATTTTGTTCCCACAGGACCCCCATCACCTCAAAACAAAATGAGCTCGTCGTGATTTACCAGCAATCCCCGGCAGTATTGACTGTACATTTCTCTTCCCTGGGCCTGTCCACACAATGACTAATTGTATAAAATAACTACATCAAGTCAGCCAGCAACAGTTATTGATCAGCTTGTAATGAACACAAATGTAAGCTTAGTGTTTTCTAGACCATGTGTCTCTTTATGTATTTCTATTTACTATAAATAGATCAATTTCAAGTGGAACATTTTGCTATTTTCCAGTTATCTCAAATCATCCCTATGCAGTTCTTAGTTTCCACTGAAGTTTGCCATTACTTATTTCACTTCAATTACTAAAACCACAGCTACTACATGTAAGAGGACAGAAAGAAGAAAACAAAACCATCCTTGTAACTCTTCATTCTTCAGGGAAGCTCCAAAATATTAGCTATATACACTGGAAAAAGAAATGTCGTAAGGGTATTGATGGAAGCTAATGACCACACACACTTCTTACTCAAAACCTACATCCAAAGTATTCACACCTTCTTGTTTCAGCAAGAAAGGACATAGAGCCTTATTAATCAAGTTTTATCCACGATTCCACTCAACCACCAGGACACTACCCGCTCCTTAAAGAACTGCCCTGATTCCCAATTCCCAGTCCCCTTTCTCATTTCACAGAATTCAGACACAGTGAAGTCACTGTGGAAAGACTAGACCAACTCTTGATCAGATGGCAGCCAGAATTTAATTAATCTTCATGTGTTTACCTAGTAAGAAACGGTTGAGCCAGATGGAGTTCAAATTTCAGGTTATAAATTCTTGTACGAGCAAACATGCACTTCATACACACTAACAACTTTATTTTAGACACATGTACAATAATATATGTGCAGTCCCCAAGCAGCTTTTGAACACAATGAAATGGAACAATAAAGCTTTGGGAAGGCAGTGGGGCTGCAGAGTGAATTCCCCTAACCCTGACTTTGAGGTAGGCAGTGACAGTCCCTATAGGACTCTGCCGAGCAGAGATAACAGGCACTGTCAAAACAGGTTTCCTAGAGCAGATTGCCTAACAATCTGGGAAGGGCAGGATCCAAAGATTTCCCAAGGAGAATATTTTCACATCCAATCAGTTTTTCAGCTCTGCCCAGACTGTCCATAAAAAGGCTCATATAGGAGGCTAAGATGTGATGGAGGGATGAGAAAAATCAGTCTGGTAGAAACTAGATGAAGTATAAATTTTTTTTTTGTAGTTTACTGAAGACAAACTCTTATCATGAACCTTCCTTATCTTGTGTAATTTCCTTTTTTTTCTTTTATTTTAAATGACTGGTGAGATACAGTTATGCCGTGATTTCTTTTTTCCAAATAAATTATGAGGTATTAGCATATGCCACAGTCAAAGGGAATTTTTTTCAAATAATCATGAATACTCAATCCAGCCTACAGATATAATAATCACCCATGGGAATAAGACTTAATATACCAATCTTCAAACATCATGGTCTCTCTCTCCACTGGTTATATCTGAAAGGCTAAGAAAGTTCATATAGGGTGAACTTCTGGAAATCTTGTAGACATTACTTACAAACATTTGCTGTGCTCCTTAAGTACTATAATTGAAATATTTACAGTTTTCTAAATAAAAATATAAATTAAAAACAAGGACACTTTCACCTCTTCACTAACTATTATAATAGCTAAAACTGTCTAAGATGTCCAAATCAGCAGACTTAGCTGGCAAACAAAGAAACCAAAAGTACCCTATAAGGCATTGAAAAGCAATATATTCCATATGCTTTGGGATATCTTATAATGGAACCTTAAGTGACAGATGAAGTAGAATCTTTTTAGGTGCGTGGCTACATGCAGATAAATATCTGATTTATTTATGGTTGGTAGACAAGTAGACCCCATTAGCTGCAGGTTTAGTAATAGGGGTAAACAAAGAGAAAAAATAGAGTTAGATAAGGAAGTAGATCAGATTGTATTTCGCATTCAATATTACTCCCTTAAAAATAAAAGTCAACAGAAACACAGACATAGTAATATAATCAATTGTACATCACAAGAAAGCAAAAAACACTAATCCAAATGGCCTCTTTTCCATTTTTTCATTTCTGCACTGATTCTAATACTAAGAGATATACCATGTGAATGTAAATACCTCTAAAAATTTAAATGTATGGCTGTCCTAGCAACTGTGTCTCATAAACTTGCATACATGCAGAATTCTGCATGGTATTTGGTACAAGCTTTTGTGCTTTCACAGCAACGAGGTTGAATTATGGTTGCTGTGGGAACTATATCTTTGAATTTCTTGACTTGTGCTCTCATCTGAACTCAAATGTTACATTTACATAGGTAAGCATTTGCTGGTTTTCTCCACAAAAAGCAGCCTATGTGAATTAAGTATTCTTACCAAAGAAGTAAGTGAAGTAAGTATTCTTACGCATTAAGTATTCTTACCAAAGAAACAACACAGCTCCATGTCTGGAGAAGTACAGAGTTCCAATCACTGTCACACTGCAGACACAAGAAGTAAAATAGAGACACGTAAAACCTGGGAGTCAAATGTGGCAGGGTACCTACAGAAACAGTGATATGTGATGATGTCATTGGGAGTTTGGGGTTTGCAATCCTCCTTTATTTGTTCAGCTTTTTAACCATGGGGTTTGAATACATGCTTTCTTTCAACCATTTCATGGCACAGAGAGGAAAGGGAAAGGGAAAGGGAAAGGGAAAGGGAAAGGGAAAGGGAAAGGGAAAGGGAAAGGGAGATACTCACAGATGTCAGATGCTTTGGAGCTTCTTTGTGAGTGAGTGATCTTAGCAAGTGTGAGGGGGTCAGCATTGCCCAGCCCCAGTCAGCACAGGCACTGTGCTGGGTACTTTCTGAACTTGCAGCAAAAGCAATCAATGACTACACAGGTCTGACATTTAACGTGTAATATAGGTCACAAGCTGCTCCAGAGACTCACCTCAGCATAGGGGGAAAGAGGGAGAGACAGATCTTCTTACTGCTTCTAGAGATGTTCTCTAGCAGATTTGTGTCATAGTAGAATCAAGAAGTCTAAACTTTGAGGTCAGTTTTCTTGACACAAAATATTCTACTTACTATTTCCCCATAGATGCATTTTATGATTTGACATCATCAAGAAAAGAGGATTCAAGTCCTTCAACAAAGCTCTGTGCATTTTTGGAATTATTGTTGAACAATTATGCCTTTAAAATCATCAGACTAGGAATCGGAAATACCAAGTTAATATTGCAATATTCTTAAATTTAAATAAATTTCAATGCACAGTTGCTACTTCCAGAAGTCAACACAGGTATCATGCCTTAAGGAAGATTAATACATAGAAGCATGAGGAGAGAGAGAAATCAAAAAGCAACATAAAGTCACACATCCTGAGGCACAGTGGCACCTTTCTGGAGAAATACCAAACTACAGCTACACTCTCAATGCACTCAGCAGATTCTCAAGGTCTCTCTAACTTTCACTTAGGAAAGGTGGATGTGCCACTAGGGCAAGTATTCTTGGGGAGAAAAAACTCAACCCAGAAAAAGCAATCAAAGTGAAATATGGCTGTGATGCCCTGGTTTAGAATAGAGGAATCAGCACATACTGAAAGTAGCAGCCTGCCAAGATTAAGGAAAAAAAAAACCTATGTGAAAAATCTCAAGGGAAAAAAACACACAATTTTAAGATGTAGTGCATGAAAAATAAGAATTCTTCTTACTTTAAATTTATTATATCTACTTTGTATATCATTACAAAGGACACCAAGTTAGTGCTTCTTGCAAATAAATGAAATCTGAAGCGTGGGTTATTTCCACAATAAAAAAATCAATTTCAAAGCAGAGTTTACAATGTTAACACAAGAACTTATTAGAGAAACTTCAAAAATAAGTCTTGAGAAAAACCATACTGAGGAAAACCATACTGAGGAAAACCAGTTTGTATTAAAAATTTTGAAGATCACAAAGATTACTCACTAAGACAGATTTAACAAGAAACTATCAAGTCTTGCAAGGATAACAATTCTACTTTGCATCTTTGCATCTTTGAGTCTAGTCATAACACAGAAGTTTATTCTGGATATAAAGAGAAGGAATATTAATATAATTCGTATCTCCCAAAGAAATTGTGGGTTGTTTTCAGGATCTCAAGATCACTAAATATGGTAATTAGTTACAGTAGTTGTGTGAAGTGGAAAGGCACATCACAACAATGCAACCATGCTTAATAGTTTTACAACTCACTTTTGAATGACACATGCTTTCTCTATGAATAGAATGTCAAATCAATGGCCCCTGTTAGTGTCTAGACATAATTGTCTCTGAATTGAATACATCAGTGTTAACTGCAATACCAAAATGGTCCCAACTAAAATAATGGAACTGTCTCTTGCACCGTACTTCTGCATATTTTGTAAAAATTACACAATACAATAGGTGGAGAAAGATTTATGAGGTTAACATTTTGCATATTCCTGCAATCAGCCCAACTGTCAACTCTATTCACTGTGACATGAGCCACTATAAAATGTGTTTGCAAATAAACATAACCAGAACATCTGGGGAATGCATGCATTCTGAAAAGAAACTGTATTTGATGGAAGAATTAAAAACTTACACAGGCCATCAGTTTTTTGAACATACAAATATTTTTAAATATTGTATATTTCAATTGTTATAGCCATGTGCAAAATATTATGTATCAAGAAACCCAGTATTTATTTTTGTACTTATTCTGATGTCTCCTGGAGGAAAAGTCAAACACATCTACACTGATCTCATATAATTTTCTTTTGATTTTTATATGAACCTTGCATAGACGTAAGAAAAAATGTATATGTGTTCATTAGTAAGCATGTAAAAAGTATAGAAATTTCAAAACTATTTTACAAAATAACTAAAAATAAGACACCAAGTTCTTCACATTGGCAGATTCAAATATTAGAATGTTGTGCACAATTTCACAATGTAATGTCTAAATTGTCTAACAGAGCAGCTTGCATATGTAATCTGCATGCCACATGATGTTACCACATGAATGGAGTCTAGTGGTACCCTCTATGAAAGCAGTCATATTTGTAGATTTACTAATTGGAAATACAAAGTAAATACAAGATACAACCACATGCAGGAATATTCAAGTTCAATAACAAATTAAATGCTCCATTCCCGCCCTTCCCTGGAACTGCAAGGTCCTTTACTATCCTACACTTGTCTCCAGAAAGAGAATTACAGGATCATTTAGGTTGGAAGACACCCTTAAGATCATCCATTCCTGCTACAAACACTGCACTGCCAAGTCCTCCACTAAACCACATCCTGACGTGGCACACCTAGATATCTTTCAAACATCTGCAGAGATGGTGACCCCACCACTTCCCTTGCAGCCTGTCCCAATGCCTGAGCAGCCTTTCAGTGAATCAATTTTTCCTAATATCCAATCTAAACCTCCTCTGGTGCAACTTAAGGCCATTTTGCTTGTCCTGTTACTTGGCAGAAGAAATCAATCCCCATCTCTCTACAATCTCCTCTCGGGTGGTTGTAGAGAGCAATAATGTCCACCCTGAACCTCCTTTTCTCCAGGCTAAACAACCCCTGTTCCCTCAGCCACCCTCCACAGGACTTGTGCTCCAGACTCTTCATCAGCTTCATTGCTCTTCTCTGGACATGTTCCAGCACCTCAAAATTTGCACAAAATATATAAGGTGATCACTCACAAACATATAATCAACACAATGCTGTATTCATTCTTCTTCATGAGAAACAAATACAAGCTTCCTGACACTGAGTATCCTCTTTAGCCTTTCAAGACAAAAAGATCCAAGGAATATACTGGGCAGTTGAAACAAAGTCTCACGTGTTTCTCAGTACTGGGTACCTCATGAAACGAAGTCACATCACTGTATCAGTTTTTAACACAAAAGGACTAACAATGAATCTGAAGGTACAATAGCTTTGGTAAGAGCTATCATTACAGCAAATAGCAATCTAGGGTTCCACCAACCAATGTCAGAATCTAGGTTAAATCATTCACTTGAAAACATGCTCAGGATGTTCAGGAAGTCTGGTCTTCTTCCTGGCCATAAGTACAAAGTTTAACAAGTACGTGTTTTAATGCCTCCTCCCAGTACCTCATTGTTCTTTAGTTTTATAGCCCACAAATAATAGACTCACTATAAATTGCTCTGCAGTGCTAAAGGAAAAAAAAAAAAAAAAAAAAAAGCACATTAGAAGTACATTGCAGTCTGCACATTGGTTTTGCTATTTTACATATATATTGCTATTTTCAAAATACCAGCTGTATGTTCTTACTGTGACAGAAGAGCCACTCCTTACACAGAAGAAAATACTACAATGACTCAGAAGCCACCTCTGTCTCACATGAAGTTGCACTGAGGAAGGCCAGACACCACAAAGTTCTTCCTGCATGCTACATAAAACGTGTATTAAAAAGTCATGGTGTCAAAAACATCTACATTTACAAAGACTCTGCAGATTAAGTGAAAGTGACTGCATTCATCATGTCAGCCAAAGGCTTTAGCATGGCATTTAGGCAGACTATTTAAAAACATACACTGAACTGATACCAAAAACTGAAGGAAATTAAAGCACTAAGTCTCTAATGCTGTCCTTAGAAATCAGCAAACTATGAACTGAGTGACCAAAAAAGCATCACATGAAACCCCTGGAGTCAGTATTAAAATTAAAAAAAACAATCAAACAAAAAACCCCACACACCATTCCATTTTAGGGGGTTAAAAGAGACTTTGCTAAGTTCAAAACTGCTAGAAATTTATGTGGCAGCTCCCTCTTCTGGTTCACCAAACCCTGACAATTCAGTTGAGATGGCAAGACGTAGAATCTGACTAGTAAATAACACCTTTTCACTGTTATTGGGCAATCACACTGAGACTTGTGAGCTATTGCCCATTATTTTGAATGAGTTTACATTCAAGTAGCATACTTATGAAGGAAAGGTAGCTGAAAACACCTGAATAGCTTTAAATACTTCTGGAATTTTCTCATCAGACAATAAAAAATTAACAAAAAAACCCTACATTGACTTCTGCTTTCTATCTCTCAGCATTTTACTAAAAAAGATGCATTTTACAAAGAAGAACTGATCAATGAAAATATTACAATTCAACCTGTGTGGCCTGCAGTGTGACTCCTGAATCCATATTTCCAGAAGTAAAGCTTCTGGGTTGCAATTCTGGGTTGAAACAGAAGAATCTGATCTTGAAATTTCTTCCAGCTGTGACAGGTTCATACATAAAAAAATCCTTGCACAGTAGATAAAAACTTCTCTGTGTATCAGCTCTGCAGACACTCTGCAAGACAGCTTGGGCAATTTCTATACACATTTCTACACTGGAATTGGAAAAATCAGAAAATTGGTACTCTCTGTCCCTATATAAAATTCATCTCCATAAAGGAACCCTGGCTTTCTGACTTGACCTATAATTGAAGAGGAGGCTATGTGAAGACCTGGTGATTTTTCTGTATCTCATCTGGAACCACAGGCAAATCTATACTCTCGAAATTGTCCATCACTATTCAAGCTGAATGACAATGTTTGACTTAAATATAAAAATTACTCTGAATGGAAAATTTATGGCCCAAATCATTGTTTACTTCATCAGTGTAATTACTGATAACAAAATCAGTACCTGATTTATATTATTGGGTTTTTAATGAGGAAGAGGGTGCATAAAAGGTGCCCCTGTTAAATTCTGGACCAGGCAATTCAAAAGCATGATGTTTGACTTGCTAATAATTGCATAATCAGGCCCAGAACAGTGTGATTTCATCTTTCATGACATACATATACTGAGTGCCTCATAAAGTATATGGAAAACTGAAATACCAAGGAAATTCTGATCATTCAAGCATGGATAAAACTAAAATTGCCAGGAGTTATTTGGATAGAACTGAAAGGATCCTATAAAATGGAAAGCCTTATGGACCTGGAGAGAGAGGGAAAAGAGCTAAGATTTGCTATGCAGGCACCTGCTGCAAATGGCAAACTTTCAGTGACACAGAGGAGAGACATCTTTGTCAAACTGCACAACAGTCAGTGGACTGAGGCCACCCCCAATACCCTTTGTGGAGGGAAGAGTTACAGAGAACAAAGGAAAAGTAAAATCAACAGAAACCAGAAAATCCAACTGAGTGTGTAAAAGGGGCAGACTGGAAAGCAGCGCCCCACTAGACCTGGTGTTTATAAGCAGAGAAGGGTTGGTGAGAGATTTGGTGGTCAGAGGCCATCTTGGGCACAGTGACCATGAAATGATAAAAAATGTTTGATTCTTGGTGAAAGAAGGAAGATGATCACCAAACCTCTAGCCAGCAGGACCAGAGCAGTGACTGACCCCCTGTACTCAGGTTGCACCTCTGTACTGGTGAGGTCAGACCTCGAGTTCTGTCTCCTGTTCTGGGCCCCTCACTGCAAGAAGGACATTGAGGTGCAGAAGTGAGTCCAGAGAAGGGGAACAGAGCTGGTAAAGCATGTGAAGAGTAAACCTTAGGAGTGGCTGACGGAGCTGAATGTGTTTAGTCTGGAGAAAAGGACGCTCGGGAGGGATCTTACCTCTGTCTAAAATTACCTGAAAGGAGATTGTAGCCAGGTGGGCTCAGTCTCTTCCCCTAAGTAAAAAGTGACAGGACAAGAGGAAATGGCCTCAAGACACACCAGGGGAGGTCCAGGCTGGATATCAAGAAGAATTTCTTCACTGAAAGAGTGGTTAAGCATTGGTATGGGTTGCTCAGAGAAGTGGTGACGTCACCACCACTGCCAGTATTCAAGAAAGGACTGGATGTGGAATTTAGTGCTATGGTTTAGCTAACACAGTTATGTTTGGTCAAAGGTTGGACTCAATGATCTTAGTTTTTAACCTAAATGAGTCTGCGACTAGAAAGCAAAAAGGAAAGTGGCTGAAGACCACATTCTGGAAACTGAGATGATGAAGGCTCCAACTTATGGCATTTAAGATCCAGAGAATTAAAGAAGTACAGAATGTTAGAGCAGCGTGTGAAGTCCTTGAAAAAGGAAAATCTGAAAACCTGGCAAAAAAGAAAAGTTTAATCTGTTTTTCAAGCTTAATCCAAACAGTAATACCACTTTTCAGGTTACTGAAAAGGAGCTAATGTCTTTGGTCAGACTTTATGAGCAAATGACATTTAATGACTCTTACCAGAAAACACACTCTATTAAGTTCCAGTGGAAACACTATGTAGGCAAGGATTTTATGTATCATTTAATTAAATCATGGTAATGTACTTTAAAAAATTAATTTATTTCATAAATTCAAACCAGCTCTTAATCAAAACACCAAAATAGGAAATAACAAATAAAAAATGTAAATAAGGCACTCACCTTTTCCTCTTCATAACAAGTACATGTACTTTCCAGTATTTTATTGTTAGCGTTTTTTATAATCCACAGAAATATCTGAATTAACTATTTTTACAAAACCCATGCCATGTATAAACCACATATAAAAATATCACAAATGGTCTACTGTAGAAAAGTACCACTAGAAGTAAACCTATCATAAATACAATTTCAATATATCCTAACCCTTCCTCTTTGCCTATCATGTTGAACTTTTCATATTGAAACTTAATGTCAGATTGTGCAGCAGAAACTAGAAGTATAATCAAATACCCACGTTTTCTTGTAATGAGTCATTTACTGGGTCTGGTCTTACACAAGCACATTCAACAATATAATGGGAGTAAATTATGATGACACCACTTCAAACAGAAGCCCTTTCCCTGTGCTGCAGCAGCTCTCCAACATCAGTGATAGCCAACCAAATACCAATATAAGTCAGTGCAAAATAAAGGATGGGTGGAATACAGGGACTTGCTGAATGCATAAACAGGGATGTGTGAGGTAGGACTGGAAAAACTTTATTATCCACATACATGGCATCAGAGAGGCTGTCAGGGTACATACAAGCCCTGTGACACACCTTACAGCACTGTATGCAAGCTGGCAGCATCCTAAGCTGTTTAAGACTGGACGTGGCACTTAGTGCCATGTTCTGCTTGACATGGGGATGTTTAGTCAGAGGTTGGACTCAATTTCAGAGGTCTTTTCCAACCTAATCGATACTGTGAATCTATAAATGTGCATTGGGGTGAGGCAAGGGGAGTATCAGCCCCTTCCAAGAATTTTGATTTCCTTTGAATAAAAACAGAATTGTGGTCTGCAGAAAAATCACAGTTCAGCTCACTACATCTCACAGTGATCAGTCACAGCCAGCAGGGTTTCACAAGAGGGAAGTCCTGCTTAGCAAACCTGATTTCCTTTTATGATAAAGTAACCCACTTAGTTGATCAAGGGAAGCCAGTTGATGTCTTCTTTTCGGATTTCAGTAAAGCTTTCAATACAGTCTCTCACAGGATCCTTCTGGACCAAACACCCAGCACACAGCTGGATAAACCTATCACAGGATGGCTGAGCAACTGGCTCCTGGGTGGGGCATGATGGGGGACATCAGACTGGGGACCTGTCACTAGTGGAGTTCCACAGGGCTCTATCCTAAGCTTTGTGCTCTTCAGTATCTTCATAAATGACTTGGACATGGGACTGGAAGGGACACTGAGCAAGTTGGCAGATGATACAAAACTGGGAAGAGCTGCTGACTCCCTCAAAGGCAGGGAGGCCCTCAACAAATGAGAGGGCTGGGCAATCACCAGCCATATGAAGGGAACATGGGAAAGTTCTGAATTCTGTACCTGGGATGGGACAATCCGGGGTGTACAGACATACTGGGGAATGAGATGCTGGAGAGCAGCACCTTGGAAAGGACCTGGGGGTTCTGGTCAGTGGCAAGTTGAATGTGAGTCAGCAGTGCCCTGGCAGCCAGAAGGGCCAGCCCTGTCCTGGGGGGCATCAGGCACAGAATCACCAGCCAGGGAGGGGATTGTCCTGCTCTGCTCTGCCCTGGGCAGGCCTCACCTCGAGTGCTGAGGGCAGTTTGGGGCACTGCAATGTAAGAAAGATACAAAGCTATTAGAAAGGAGGGCAGTGAAGATGATGAAGGGCCTTGAGGGGAAGCTGTGTGAGGAGCAGCTGAGGTCACCTGGCCTGTTTAGCCTGGAGGAGAACTGAGGGGAGACCTCACATCTATAACTTCCTCCTGAGAGGAAGAGGAGGGGCAGACATTGATCTCTTCTCTGTGGTGACAGTGACAGGACGCAAGGGAATGGCCTGAAGTCAGGGGAGGTTTAAGTTTGATATTAGAAAAAGGTTCTTCATCCAGATGGTGTTTGGGCACTGGAACAGGCTCTCCAGGGCAGTGCTCCAAACCTGACAGAGTTCAAGAAGAGTTTGGACAACACTCTTGAGCACATGGTGTGATTCTTGGGAATATTGCTGTGCAGGGGCAGGAGTTGGACTCAGTGATCCTTGTAGGTCCTTTACTTCCAACTTGGCATATTCTGTGATTCTTTGATCTCCAAACTGGACAACTGGAAGCCCAGTTCTGTAAAGCACACCATCCAACTAAGATGAAACACAACATCCATTCATGGTGATGATCCCTTGAAAGAAATCTTGGCAAACTGTGAAGTGCTAAGAAAAGAACTGCTACCATGCCTTTTTGTAAAAGACTACGGAAAAATCACTTATTTGGTTCTGCCACAAAAGGTCTGGGGCATGAAAGCATCTACAGATGAGACTTCCTATTTAATTAGACCTTGCTAATGAACACGACTCACAAGAACCTTACTTTAGTTGTAAGCTTGTGTAATCACATTGCTTTCTGTGGAATTGGTGAAATAATGGAAAAGACAGTATTGAACCAAATCCAGACTTACTGTCTTTGATTGAAAACCACAGTAAACAAAAGGCTATTGGAGATAAACCTGACAGTGATCAAACTCATATTAATCAGTTAACAAGTCTTTGAGTTCCTTAAAATGGTACACTGTTCAATGGTACTTTCACAACAAAACAGTAGATTACCCATCTCCTCAATAAATCTCACTTCAAATTACTCATAAATGAAAGAGAATGTTACAGCAGCATAAGGTAAGTAATAGGAAGGTTCACATTGCAGTTCACAAGTCTATTGTGAGAGACAGTATTGAACAGATGCTAACAGTGCTTTCAACCACTCAAGAGCATAAAGTTACAAAATAGATAAAAGCAAATTTACACTGTAAACTCATCTCAAGTCTTTGATAAGGTAACTTTAAGAGTGAAAACTAAAAATATGATCTTTGACTGAAACTTTTCATCAAACATATAATCATTCATATCTAGAATAACATAATGCCAGTTTAGAATTCACAGTCTAAAATATTTCAAACATGCTCTAGCTTACAGTTTTCAAGAAGTTAATGTAATTTGGAACTCAAAACAAAGGCTCTAGATTAAGCAATCCTATAAACAGTCCGATAGATCATTGGACACAGAGCAAATGATTTGACTTTTCAGAAGTCCCATGTTGCTATCTGCTTTATAGTTGACATTCAGCTTCTAAAAAATCACATCCTTAACTTCCATATTTCATTCTTGAAGCCTGTAAATGGATACACTAATACGGTTCTTCATACAGCTTTTGTGAGGCCGCACTTACTGTGAGCAAAGTGCTTTGAGATCTTTAGCATGAATAAAATATATTTTGCACTTAGACGTTGATTATAGAAGTAGCAATATTTGAAACAGGATTTTGTTTCAAGGCAGCAAGACTAAATCAAACATGATTATCTTGGCTTTGATTGTGATAGTTCACTTACTATGCTCTATTTTCCTTGCATTTAAAATATGCAATTTTGCTTTTCTGTTATGTAAATGAATGTTTTTCATCTAACACGTCTATTTTAGGAAAAAGAATAATTTTTTTCCTAGGCTAAGACAGAAATGTTGCAGAACACAATTCTGAAGTCTAACTGACAGAGTACTGCAAGGTCAATTGCAAGCATTCAATAGCAAAAGCAGCCAGAGATGCCCAGAAGACTAACTGATTTTCTAACATTAATATGCAAATATTTATACACAGAGATATCTATCTAGATATATAAATCACACTATAATATTTAATATATATAAACTAGTCCTTTTGTCCATCAGTTAGGTGATCCTAATCAATGCAGCTGCAATTAAAAGTTGTGGCCTTTCTGAAGAGTAAGAAGAACTGGGGTAAAGAGAGAAAAGGAAGACTGTGACAGAAGTCATAGGAACGATCCATTTTAAACTAAAGATTCTGTCCAGCTCTGTGTAATTTATTTTGCAGGCATACTTCAGCAAAGGAAAAGGTCTGGACTTTATCCAAAAACACTGTCAAGCAAAAGAGGTCAAGTCACCTGCCACCATGGACTTTTCTTTGAATATTTTTCACTTCTGCAAAGTGTGCTGATTATATTGCTGTATGTGTTCCTAGATATAAGTGGCATTAATAGCCAGCATGTACTCTGGAAAATACATATCATATTTATGTACAATACTATTAACATAAACAGGGTTTACTACCTGCAGATGACTGATTCTACAGTTTGTGTGATCAAATTACATTGTTCCAGCTTGTTTCCTGGTTTCTGAATTTCGCATATTTCAATGCTGAGTAAAGAGAAAACATGCAAGATTCCTATTTAATTTGTGGAATAAAATTGGGAATCCAAAAATTGGCAGCACTAAAGAGAACTGAAGTCAGGGTTAGCAAAGTAATTTAAAAGTACATGCCCTGTAAAAAGAGATGACCCAAGAAGTCAAAGGAGTAAAACACCTGTTGAGAAAAAACATTATCATCTCAAAGCAGTGCTGAAACACTGGTATTTACCCAGACAAATGAGGTTAAGAAGTATATTCTACTCATTCAAATCTTTAAATGAAAGTAAATGCCAACCTAAAGCTCATTTTCAGCATTCTGTGATGCCTAAGGAATGCTGTCACTCACTCATTACACTCCCTCACACGGATATAATTTCCACCCCCATCTATCGTCATCACATCTGGTTTGGTATGCAGTTTCACCAAAAAAAAATCACGTAGGCAAAAAAATCACATCTTTTGATAAATGCTTTAGTATGCAATTGTGTGTAATTACATGCACTATTAAGTACACCTTGAAATATAAACCACCGTGGAATAATTGGAAAGAAAAACTTAGTCCAAAACCTTGATCAAGCTATAGGTTATTATTAGTACACTGGAGTTTAAATCATTTCTCCAAACAGCAAAAAAACCAGACATAACACAAAACTTCAAATCCCAAAGGATCACAGATAACAGCTGAAGAGACACCAAACAAGTAATCAATCTTTCTACCTGCCCCAAGGCAAGATCTGTCGCTTTATCTCTTCAATGTATGTTTGTGAAACAAATATGAAATATCTCAAATTAGTGGGATTTCATTATCTACCTAATTCCTATATTCCAGTGCTCCCCTGCTGAAAAGCTTTCCTTAGTGTTGACTCTGAAGCCAATCTATTACAATGTGCCACCTTCCTCAGTATTGGAAACTTTTCCAGCCTAACTCAACTTCCGATGCATTCTAAACCTTTACAAAGAGTAAATACACTCTTCTTAGAAATACATAACCCCAGCAGACCAAAAATATTGAGATGAGGTCTTAGCTCCGCTGAACTCATTGACAACAGATACTGGAAGGCGCTCATGGGCACTGCACAGTACACATCTGGCATCCTGGAAAACACATGTTTGCACCTCAGTTTAAATACTCTGCATGTTCAAATCCATACAGCGTTTGAATACAGCAGAGAGGCTTTCCTGCCCGGACACCCGACGACTGTTCTTCTGATCACAGACATTAATAAATAAAACTTTCCAGGTGACTTCTTTCTTCAAAGTTAAGGAGTGAAAAAAGGCCAGAAAACTTTCCAGCCCACCTTGCACCAGCACCCACTGACACCAAGGCTAAAAGGACTCATGCCACCTAAGCTGCTACACGCAAAACAAACTTTTCTCCCCAAAAAGGCCAAAACAAAACCAGCCAATACACTTTCACAAGGCCTGGAACATGCTAACCACCGGCAGATATCCCTTGGCCAGCCCACCTCCACACCTGCCCTTGTGCACACGCTGGGGCAGCTGCCACGGTCTCTCTCCCACCAGCGAGCCCCGTTTCTCCACGCGCTCCCGGCCGGGACAGCGGGCGAGGGGACGCGTTCCCTCAGCATCCCCGTACTCACCTTCAGAAACCTCGAACTCGGCTGCTCCATTGAGCTGGTAGAGGCACCAGTCAGCCGCGCTCTCGCCTGGGGGGCCGCCGGCTGGGCAGGAGGAAAGGCACAGTCAGTCGGGCACGGGGCCAGCGGGGGCACAGGGCTGAGGAAGGGACAAGGGAAAGTGGCGGCGGCGGGGAGAAGCAGAGAGTGGGGAGGAGAGATGGAGGGGGCTGAGAAGGGAACGGAGGGATGAGAGGGGACAGCGAGTGCCGGGGGAAGGAGCGCGTTTNGGCGGAGGCGGCGCAGCCTCGCCAGGACCCGCCGCTCCCGGCAGCCCCGGCCCCGCCAGGTGCGAGAGAGCCCCGGCACCGCGGCGAGCACCCGGGGTGAGCCCGACCACGGCGGCTTTGGTGGGATGCGGTGCCCCAGCCTGGTCTTACTCCGGCCAGGAGAGCCCTCCCTGCTGCCCGTCCCGTTTCCGTGTGAGCTCCCCGTCAGGTGCCGCCTGTGCCTGCGGTGCGGGCAGCCTGGAGAGCATGGGCGCGCATCCCTGGGTGGGGCACGACACTCCACTGCCAGTGGCACCCACTGCCAGTGGCACCCACTGTCAATGGCTCTAATGCTGTTCCCGCCTCACCATGGCTGCGTTCGTCCCGTAGTATTCACCTCAAGTTTTCTTACCATCCCTAGGCCAGTTGGGCTACCTTACTTATTAAGGCTGCAAATGCCACATAAACTGTTGGGGTATTTATGCAATGCAAGGCTGGAGGGTGGTTTTCATCTGGTCCACAACCCCCGGTGGATACAAAGACTGTCTTCACAGCATCCCGGAGAGGTTAGTAAGAAAGCAAACCTATTACCAAGTAAGTCTAAAGGGCTGTGTGCAGTGACCTGTGCCTTCCGTGGGAAATGGCAAATTATAATACACTGAAACAGTCAGTTAGAGCAAATATATGTTAATAAATGCCTTTATTCTTAGAGACTTCCACCCCAAAAACATGTCGGGAGGGAAATGTAAAGGTACGTTAATTGTTCTGTTCCCCAGATGACTTTCTTGAAACCTAATTTAAGACAATTGTGACTGCTTAGCTTGTAGTTGGCAGCATCCTGCCTACGGCTTCTGTCTTATCAAGGTAACAGTGTCAGAGGCCCACGTATGGCACAGTTTGTGTCAAAAAGAGCAGCCACACTTTGTATAGGCAAATGAGAAAAGCTTAAGAAAGAACAGAGGAAGACTATAATCAAGTCATAGCATGAGATTAGGAGCCAACAAGAGGATAAAGTATTGGCATAGGCAGCTGTCATGGCACAATTACACTGGCTCCTTCATGTATCTTTTTGCTATTTGTGAAACTGTATGTAAATGGGAGGGAAGAATTGTTTTCTGCATAAATTCCACCTGACATACCTACATTCACCCCTTTTTGCAGCAAGAAGAGACACTTCTGATACCTTCAGGTGTGTAAACAGTGGGTAGTTTAATTAACTTTTTCCTAATAAAAATGTTCGGTTTAAATATTTACATTCTTCTCCACTGCATCCAAGACAGTGGCACACTGTGGCCTTTGTGAAAGAATGAGGAGGACAATTGCAGTTTCTGAAGGAAATAGGTTTAAAATGGGAGTAACATTCAGCAAACATTCCCAGTTACTTTTAGAAACAAAGCAAAACACCAATACTTAAGCTTTACTGGGAACTTCACCTAAATTACAAAGATAATAATGCCTTCTGAGGTAAAACACCCGTTTGTTTAGACAGTGTGTGTATATATATCCCCAAGCCATATGTTTGCTGAATGTACACCAGCATTCTTAGAACTGAAAAGGTTTATGCTGATGATTTGATGGGGAAAAAAGGTAGAGCTGTATTAAAGTAAAGCTTCATCCAACTGCTTATACTGGTACTAACTTCCCCTAAAAATTACCTATAGATCTTGATTGCTCTTCATAACAATGTAGTATCAAAAATAAAACTAATCTTAGCATTGCAGTGTTAGGCTCTTCTATTGCAGAAAACTCTAAACCATATGAGAGTGAAAACAAAGGCCCTGTTCCCTGTTCTGGGAGAATCTATTGATATTAGAGTTTTATGGAATGTGGCCATTTTATTGCGTTCAACTCATTACTGATTTGCATATAGTATTTTTTCGTTCTGGACTTCAATCATTTGCAAACTTTATATGTTAAAAAAAATCACCAATTTTGCTATGTAAAGCAGCACAGTTTTTTTCTTTCTAAAAAGGAGAGATCAATACAAATTGTGTTTATGGTGTGTGGTCCTTTTTTACAGGTGTCTTGAATGTTGAGATGGGTTAATTTGCGCCCAAGAGACAGCTAGTCCAGAATGAATTAACCTTTTAGTTTTATGAAAATCTGCATATGGACACTACTAAGCTATTTGTGATTGTTTCCTTCAATCACAGAATGGTGAGTAGCTTAACTAAATTTGGGATCTGGTAATGCTAAATCTGCACCAAAGTTGAATGTGGGAATAGTTACCCTCCTTCACATGATGTTCTTTACTTTTGCACTGTTGGAAATGAGAGAGGACTTTAATATGGCATTATGTATCGTTTCAGAATTGTTGTTAAACGCATGTGATTTAGTCACACTAAAACTTAAGGAAAGTAGTTGATTTATACCATAGTGTATGTAGTTTAAAGAATTCAAGTTTTAAAAAATAGTTTAATCTGTTTTGGCTTTCAATATCACAATGATTTAATAGGCAGAAACTGATGCAACTGCTTACAAAAACTTCTGAGGAGACTGGACTATATTATACGATAATATTTTTTTAGTTTGGTGTTGGATTTTTCCCCTTCTCACTTGGACTTTATGCAGACAGAAGCGTTTACCTTTCTCAGCACAGAGTCCACCTGTTCCTAGCAGCAATAAAACAAGTGACAAAACCAATTTTTCAACGGGATTAGAAGGTCAACCACATAAAATTTAATCCTCCTTCCATTTCAGAACCTCAGAGATGCAGACAACAATCCGTAATGAACTACTATACCATGAAGTAAAGTACTCGGGCTCAATTTAAAGGAATTTCCTGAAAACAAGTAAGATCTGTAGGTGTCCAAGATGCAGAACTCAGCCTCTCCATGAGCAGCCCAGTGTTATCGGAACACCAGCACCGGAATTCGCAGCGAGAGCCGCTCAGGGGCTGCGGTTCCCGTCCCTCAGCCCCCGCTGTGGCGATCTCACGCACCCGCAGCGCGGCTCGGGGCTAAGGCGGGCTCACCCCTCGGGCCTCAGAGCCCTCCCGCTCGAGAGGAGACTCCTGCCGCTGTTCCATTTATTATTTCATTCCGTTCGGGAGGCGGTGCCGCGGGACGCGGAAGTGCAGCGGAGCGCCTCAGCCGCCATGGCTCCGCCGGGCGCGCTGCTCCTGCCGCTGCTCCCGCTCCTCGCCCTCCTCCCGCGGGCCGGCGGCGAGCTGCGGGCCTTCGTGGTCGCCCACAGCCACATGGACGTCGGCTGGGTGTACACGGTGCAGGTCGGCGGGGGCGCCGCATGGGTGGGGTGGGTTCGCTGCGGCCGGGGCTGTGCCGCAGGCAGGGCTGCCCGGAGCCGCGTAACGGGGCCGGGAGCTGTCGGCTCCTGGGCCCGTGGCAGCTCCCGGGGTTTTGCCGGCTCCCGGGGTTTTGCCGGCTCCCGGGGCACTGCCGGCTCCCGGGGCTATGCGCCGGCTCCCTGATCTGTGCCGGTTCCCAGGGCGCTGCCCGCTCCCAGCCGAACTCCCTGCGGAGAAACGCCAAATCCTTGGCTGGTGCAGCTCTTACCCCGAGTCTGGCCTGGTGTGTCCTCCATGCCCTGGTGTTTCGGGATCCTCCTTTGGAGGAGGCATGGTTAGCCTAGGAGCCGTGCCCTTGAACTGTGGGTTTCTATGTGCCTGTGTTCAGCAGGATGCTCCTGATGGATTTTTATTTTTTTTAAGGAAAATCTTAATTCTGTTTGATGGGGCTTTGATTGTGTGGCAGATTTTCATGGTGTTTATGTTTATCTTGTTACAAAGCCCCAGGAAACCTTCTCTCATTTCTTAATAGAGCAGAGCAGGATCCCAGTCCTCAATGGCTGGGGTAGGAGGTTGGAGCCTGGTGCCTCTGAAGTATAGTAGCGAATTAATTTTTACTCAATACATGAGATGCAGAGTAAAATAAATCAGGTAGGGCCTGATATCTTTTACATTTGTTAGTCAAAATCCTAAATCCTGAATTCTTCTTCATTAGTATGAGTTATTTGCGTTTGTGTATGAAAGATGCTGTGGATGCTTCACTCACTAGAGTGAAATGGCATTAGGCCTGGCTAATAAATAAGAGCTAGTGGCCCACCCACTTTGTTTGCTGTGCATGTATTTTGTCCCCCATTTTTTAGGAAAGTTTAATGAATTTCTCCTTTAGTACTTCAAACTCATACTCAGAAACTGCATAAGAGAACACAAAACTAAAACTTCAAATCCTTAGTTAGAATTTCACATTTTTTTGAGTATCTAATAATCTTGATTTCAAAAAACCCTTATGAACCAATGGGAAAATAATTGAAGAAGAAATTATTTAGATAAACCTGACAATATTTTAAGCCATTCCTCCTACACTCAAATGTTTTCATTATTCTAGTGGCATGAGCATTTTTACAAAGGTGGCTGGATTTCTGTTGTGGAAAGCAAGGGGCTAGGAAAAGTTAATTTCTGATTTGAATTACCTCATCTCCTTATTTCAAATGGTAATTTTCAGGTAGGAAACCTACCTAAATTGAAACATTCATGTTTTATATATCGTGCCCATTGGTTTTGCAATGGGGAGAGATCTTTGTGTCAGCCACTTTAAGATGTAGATCTATATTTTGTGGTGTGTGTCCTTAAGTACCAGTAGTTTAGGTAGGTTATTGTTATGGTTAATGTAAAATAACATGCAGGTAACTTTGTTACAAGGAAATTCAGACATCTCAGAAAATCCTAGGATGTTGGCTGTTGTCTTTAGACATTCTCTATCACTTTAAAATTAAGTAAAAGGTGGAAGACTGGATCTTGTCAACAAAAGTTGTTCGGGTCGAGGTAAGTGTACAAAAACTATCTCTTTGTGTGCACGACTTCAAAATTAACATGGTGGTGTTAATTTGATACCATAGGATACAGCAGTGTGGTAGATTATTTGATGGGTACAGCTGTCATATCTGCTTTCCAATAAACGTCCATAGGCCTCATTCTGGAATGGAGGTGTTTTTAGGAGCAAGAAAGGGTAGATGCACAAAATCTCACACTTTCACTGATGTTTCTGTGTCAACAGTTGAACTTATTCTAAGATTCTTTTACCAGCTTGGTTTTACTCTATCCTAAAACATCAAGCAAAATAGAGTTATTTGTCATAATAGTATAATTTACAGTAGATGTATCACTGCACTGTACTGGTAATGCACAGCACAGAGTCATAGTCACTCTGAAGAAGCAATTCTGGTAATTCAGACCATCAAAAGAAGAGCTGAAATGGGAGAATGAAGTGTGCATGTAGGATCTTTAACTATGTTGTTGCAACACATTATCATTCATGGCATCAGCGATGTGAGGTGAGCATTGAGGAACCGGTTGTTCTCAGTGTGTCTAAAAGAAAGCCTATATTGGTTCTGGTCTTGGGGGAAGCTACACCTTCATCCAGTCAGGTCCCCAGTCAGGAGGATGTTTTCTGAAACAGAAAGGCCAAAGGCTGTATGTAGTCTGAACTTGATCTTTCTAACGGTACAAAGGAAGTGGGCAACAAATGTAAAATTAATATCTCTCTTTTTGAGCCCAATGAGCGTTTAAAACAGCTCTTTTAATTTAGGTAAAACAGAGCTTTTTTACTTTTTTTTTCTTTCAGGAAAGTATGCACGCTTACGCAGCAAATGTCTACACTACTGTTATAGAAGAGCTCATGAAAGGAAAACAGCGCAAATTCATTGCAGTGGAGCAGGAGTTCTTTCGACTCTGGTGGGATATGGTAGCCACAGATACACAGAAGCAGCAGGTAAATTGCACTAGAGCCATGCTTCCTGCCAACAAAGCATTCACACTCTTTTCAGGGGACAAATAGGGGCAAAGTACTTCGCTATTTGCTTTTTACCCAGGTCTAGCTTAAGCTGCCTCTGAATCTAGTACTTAAAGAACTTTAAAGGTGGTTGCAAGAGGTTTAACCCCAGCTATAGATTAGAGCAGTAGGAGGTAGTAACCTTTGCACTGAAGATTTTTTACACTTTACAGTTCTTGTTTCATTGGCAACTTACTTATCTGGGGGGCTTGCTACTTTAAGATGTGGGTGAACCTGAAACAGGCCACACCAATATCTATAAAAACATCTGACACCTAACACTGCTCACAAGAAGGAACTTTTTGTTCTTTCCCGTTAAGTACTGCTGAAAAACCTGCCATTTTTAAACAAAGATAATCCAGCAAAGCAGTGACTCTACATTCAATGGCAGGGGTTTTTTTAGTAACTTCAATGTGAAGTTTTATTTGTCACTTCTTCTTCCCTCTGACATGAAATAAACACGCTGAATCAAAGACTGGACTGATAGGCTAGCAGCTGGTTGCTTATTTTGGATCCTAAAACTACAGGGTGTACAGGTGCAGTTTACCATGGGTACTTAGTCAGAATTCCATGGTCTGTTTTGTTATCAGGGTCTAAACAATAGTTCTTTACATTTCAGTTTGTTTAAAGTCCTAGATGTTTGAAGCATCATGTAGAAAACACACTCTTTTCTGGTTATTGGGTTTTTTTTAACATAAACCTTCACTGAATTCTGAATCTTTTGTTATGTTCCATATTCAAATAACAGCCTGTGCACAGCTGATCTTTGCATGAAAGATTTTGCTGGGTTTAGTCAGTTCTGCTGCTATAACCCAAATGTAAAGTCAAGGCCCATGTTTCTAATATCTATTCCTGCTATTATGTGGAATCCAGAAGAATAATGTGTATCACATTTGACCTTGGTAGGGCAAAATTTAGTACCTGTGATTCAGGCTTTTGTTTCCTAGCCTAATTATTTGTAATTGTTTCTTTTACACATGTAGTCAGTTCTGTAGTTACTTTATAGTTTCTTCTCTCAAAATTAAAATGATTAAAACTAAATTTCTGTTAAATCTATATGTCTAACTTTGAAACGCTAATTTGCAGATAAATGATATGTTTTTAACATTAGCAAGTTGCAAATATGGGTCCCTGAAATTAGGTCACTCTGGTTACTGCCCTGCTTTTTCCACTTGAACTCTAGCATTAATGATTTTCTGGGGTATAGGCATTCTAGTTTTAATTTTCCCCTTTTTTTTTGTCACTTAGTGGTTTACTTGGAATACAGGATTTAATTATTTAATTCTAGTTTTTGTTTTGAAGTGTCTTCTTTTATTGGAACTGTAGCATGAAAAACTAGTAAAAGGTACAGCCTGGGTACAGAAGCTGGGTTTTCAATTCTGACAAGAAAATATGTAAGAGTGAAATGTACTGCAGCAGTATTCTGCCAGATGTAGTTCTTAGTGCATGTTATTTACACAAAATTTTCTTGTGTGAACCATTCCTACCTCCTCAATGGGTTGATTGTATGGGTGCTTTAACTAGGGGGGAAAAAAAAGATGTGTAGCCACTTCTGTCTGGTTTGTATGTGTGAGCTGATGGTAATATGGTCCCAAGGATCACAGATATGTTCTAACGCCATAGCGTCCTGCTGCTTATAGTACTACTGCATCTGTTTCCTCCATTCCTCCTTCCTTTTGCCCCCTTCTGATCAGAAAAAGTGCTTGCCTTTACAGATGCTGTTTTCTTTTCCTTTTTTTGGAAGGAGAAAGATTGGATATTACTTAAATTATTTGCATTATTTTTCTTGTGTTTTCAGCCTCGCAGTGGTTCCACTAAACTTACATTAAAAACAAATCATTTCTGTGGCCCCAAGTTTGGATCAGAGGTATATTTTGGACATCCATCCAAATGGGGAATAATAATCACAGATTCTTCTCATGTAGGTCAGGGCCAGTTCTGTGCTGACACCAGATATCAGTTATCTGGTCTCCCAGCATGCTAATCAGTCACCACAGTCGGCTGGAACTAATTTAGGAATGCTGAGCCCCGAAGCATTTTCACAACATTGTGAAGGAGAGAAATGATTATAATCAAAATTGACAATCTGGCATCCTATCTGAGTAGACACTGAAGGTTCCTGGGAAAATAAACATAATAGCTCTAAAAATGGCATCCTACATGACAGATTAAAAAAAAAAATAAAATAAGTTGAGGATTAAAATATGTATTTGCATAAACTTTACTTATTGGAAGTTTGAGATATCTCTGAATTTCTAAAGTAACTAAAATAAAACCAGAAGACTCCTATCAGTTTTAGAAAGGGACATAGACTATTCCTTCCTCCCTCCAAAAACCACCCCCCACTTCATGCAGCATTTGCTGAAGGCTGTACTTTTCAGCATACCTGTTGTTTTTAGGAGCTGAAATTAAATTCCTCCCCCACCCCAAGGAAAAAAAAAAAACAACAAAAACCCCAACAAACAAACAAACAAAAAACCCTCCCCCCAAAAAGTCACCACCAAAAGTTGAGCAGGTTGTAATATATTGACATTTTTTCAACTAGGAAAAAGACCAGAAATTAAGATTAGCAGTGGGTTATTCAGGCAGGCAAGCCTGTGGAATAACTATTTCTTACTAAAGCATTCTGTCAGTCACAAGTTGAGCAACTTGTCTGTGCCCCAAAGGCAAGATAGATGCATATGGAGGAGAGGAAGATGTTTGTGGCCACAGTGTGATGGCACAATCTGTCTCTCTCCTGGATCACACAGATCTAGTTTCCAGCTAAAACCCTGGGAGCCTGAATATTACTGCTTGCCTGGGGCTCCATTGCTGCTTGGGAGGAATTGCATATTGCTCCCTCATCCAGCCACCAAATGCCTTCCCTAAGCCACGCTGGATGCAGCAGGAGGAAGATTTTGGGAGAAGCATTAATATCTTCTGTTTTAATCCTCCAGCTCTAGCTGCCTTGAGGCAGGATTACAGGCTGCTGCCAGTGCAGTGTCTGGTGTTCAGACAATATAAAAAGGCAGAGTAACAGCACTACTGAGAAACACCAAAAGGTCAGTGTCTACCTGGCAGTGCATCCTTTGTTCCTGTTACCTGGTTTCAGTGTAAGCTGGATAAATCAATGCACTGTGCAGCACATTGAAATACATTTTTTCCCTGTTACTCTCCTTTAGATAGCCTTGGTACAGACAGCCTTTTATCTCACTTTTACCTCACTTTTTGTCCTAGATGCTTTCCTGACAAATGTTGTGTCTGGGTAGTGTGCTGTGATATGAAATGGATTTGCAGGCTTTTTGGATAAGACTGAAATGATGCTTCTGTTCTGTGTCTTTATTTCAATACCATAGGTCCATCAGTTGCTTCAAGAGGGACGACTGGAATTTGTCATTGGAGGGCAAGTGATGCATGATGAAGCTGTGACACTAATTGATGATCAAATTTTACAGTTGACGGGTACGCACATTTGCATTTAACTTATTTTTCATTGTTGTGACCTTGGAGGTTTTGTTTGGGTTTCGTTTTTCCACTCCCAAATTGCTATTATTTTCTGACTTCTTAAGAACTAACTAAAGCATTTCTTATCTTTTACTGCTGGTGTGTTATTTGTATAAAAATCGTTGCTTAAAAAAGCCCATTAGTTTTGACATGACAATTCTGCAACAGGCACAAAGGTTACCAAGAGCTGGTTTGTCAGGTATAGACTTGTTTGGAGCAGAGGCCTTTTGTGTGTGTGTGTGTTTGAGAACTTAAGCTCCTGGGAAGATAGTTATGGTGAAACTGAGGGTATGAAAAAACTCTTCAGAAAAACACCTGGTAGCAATTCAGAGTTTGTATTGTTTAGCCAAGGTCCTCTGCAGAATGGGGGCCAGGGAATGTCACTGAAGTCAACTAAAATTAGTTGAAAGACTTTCTTGATGAAGAAACCCCATTTGTAGTCATTATGGTCTTCTGTTAGAAAGAGGTGCATATTTCCAAGAGATGTGCTTTGCCATTTTAATCTTCTAACTTTTGCATCTAACCTTTGTGTGTTACACCTGTCCAACTGGTGGTTTAGAGAGTCTTTTGGTACATAGGTTTGTTTGCATTGGTTAATGCAAACAGAAGCAGGATAACTGATGCCACCACCACTGTGCTAGAGATGTCTGCTTTATGCCATGAGGGCATAGCAGGGAGGGGATGTGTCAGCACCAGCTGCCATGGCTGATGGAAACTCTGCCTGTTCCAGGGACACCCTCTGGGCAGCTTTCTACATGGGACAGTAAAGGGACAGAAAACACTTCTGTTATTTTTTGCATCTGACTGCACAGCACCACTGGCCTTGTTCCTTGCTTGTCAGTGTTTATCAGGAGCACAGGATTAGTAGCTGCTTCTGTACCTCAGTACACTCTGGCCAAGAGGAGGAGAGGACATGAACTTTTTTTTTCCCTCATCTGACTCCCATGTTTAAAGTTTTCTTTATGGGCTTGGAACACTGTCCCTAGGACTTCTGCAAATAAAATACTAAAATGATTGAAGAGTCCTTCTGTTAAACACAAACACAGCTTTTCTATTCATTGAAGTTAGCTGAAAAAGACATTATTTCTAATTTATAATTTCATTCTGTATAAACATAGTCTTTATTTTAAAATAAGAAATTTCCAATTTGGTAATGTATTCCTCAGGAACAAAACTATTAATATATTTTAAAATTCTCATTTGTTTTTTCTGAAAGCATGCTGCTCAGTTTGAGTACATACAAAGAAAATGGATTGTGTGGGATTCAAGTTGAGAAGACAAAGCCAGTGCAGACATTTGGGGTCTAGATTTCATATCTTCCCTTGTCTGTCCAGAATCCCAGTGTTTTGGAGGAGCCTAGAAAGCTCTGCTTCAAATATGCCTCCATCAGAATACTTAAACACATTGTGAATATTTTAGCTAGGGAAGACATTAACCATGGGAAAGATGTGAAGTGAAAAGAGGCCATGCAGCCTCACTTATTCAAATGTCATATTAAAATTTGAAATGCAGTTATTCCAAACCAGGGAAAATATGACTGTATTTTCAATAGTTTGAGCATAATTCTGTAGCTATGAAATAATGATCTGTAATTTCCCCCTTT
>VYXD01001800.1:51321-66610 GCA_013397195.1 Hylia prasina | reverse complement strand
ATTCCTCTGGTTTTTGAGAGTTTCTATCGGAGGGTCAGAGCCACCACGAAAAGAAAGGCAGCTAAAGGATGGAGGCTGGGGCAATTGGGGTTTCTCACTCGCTCTCAGCTTTCAGAAGATGGTCGATCTGCTGCTTGGGAAAAGGAATTTCGCTATCACTGCTATAACCCAGCCGAGAGCTGCCTTTCTTCTGCTGCTGGGCCCTGCACCCCCTGCCCTTCCGGGACGTCCTGCAGTTCCAGCTATCGCTGCAGAGTTTCTGATACGTCGTGTCCACCGCCCTGGGAATTCTGCTCATCTCTGCCGTTCCAGCCTGCTGCTTCCGAGAGTCCTGCTATGGCACTGGGATCGACAGCCCCAGCGGTTTCGGAGCGAGGCCTTTCTACCATCCCCCCCCCCATCTCGGACAAAGCCGCCATCGCCACGTGCTCCCCGAGCCCGCGCCGGAGCGCCCCCTGCAGCCACGTGGGGATCATCGCCCCTGTCCCCAGGGAGGCACCAGCGCCCCTGCCGGCTGTGACTGTAACTACACCAAAGTGGAAATCGCCCGCAGCAGAGAAGGCCGTCGCTAAATTCCTGCTTCTGATTATTGTTAATGCTGCAGTTGTTTTGCTCACCTTGCTATACATACTAGTAAATAACTGTTATTCGTATATCTCTTTACCTGAGAGCTCCTTATTTCAAAATTATAATAATTCAGAGGGAGGGGGTTTACATTCTCCATTCCAAGGGAGGCTCCTGCCTTCCCTAGCAAACACCTGTCTTTCAAACCTAGACAGTCACATAGATCATCAAGTCCAACTCCCGGCCCTGCACAGACACCCCAACAATCCCACCCTGTGCCCAAGAGCATTGACCAAAGTTTCCTGGAGCTCTGGCAGCCTTGCAGCTCTGACCATTCCCTGGAGAGCCTTTCCAGTGTCCAACCACTCTCTGGGTAAAACAGAAACCGAATCAGGGTCCAAATACTTACCCTCTTTCTAAAGGTTTTCCTCTAATATGAGCAGAGCATGATCCTGGCAGCACCCACCTAATGGAAGTTTCCTAAATATAAACCCTCATGGGAAAAATATTAAAAATAAACTTATAAACTATTGGAAAATATGTAGGAAATGAAGTGTTGCACCTCAGACCATAGCATAGTGACACTGGTTTGAAATCAATTTGAAAAGAATTTTGTTCATAAATGTAAACTCTGTCTACATCAATGTATTGTCTCATTATGATTAAGGTCTCAGCTCAGATGGAGATGTGTCCATCTTTTGCCTGGGCAGAACTTTCTCTTTTCTAATAAAGAAGATAAATTCTCTTTTTACTCAGTTTTGAATTTCTGTATTTCTGTCAAATGCAGCAGCAGAACTTTACAAATAATGAATTAAATATTTTTTTCTTCAGAATAAGAATTCTGACATATAGCTAAGAGCAGAACTGAAATTCTTGGGCAAGCTCAAGTTTGTATCAGGGAAAATACAGGGAAAAAAAACCTTTTTTTCCTTCATTGGCTGACTTGGGAACTGGCAACATCAGAATCTTCTATGAATACTTAATCTTGAATATTCAATAACTACTTTCTCACTTCACTACATAAAATGGCAATGAGCTCATCAAGAAATAGAGTATCACATTTCCCAGTACAATTAATTTGACACGATTTTAAGGCATTAATAAAACCAGAAAAAGAGATTAGCATGGGTTTCCTGTGAGCACGGCTCTGCACTCACTATGGATGAATATGTTGTAGCTGGAATTTGTTTCTCAACATCTAGGCTTTATTCCTGAGTCTACTGTAAAATTTGTGCATGAACAGGAGCAAAAGAATTCAAATTGTCTATACCTCAATTATTCTGTCCATGAAGTGGCCTTAAGCCTTCATCAGTGCTCAACATTCACTGAGATCTGACACACTTTTATTTAAAGAAAAATTATAGAACAGCAATTCTTTGACTGTAGAATAATATTGTAGAAAAAGTTAAAACAGTAAGATTTGATTTTATTTTCTAACAGTTTTAATTTGTACCTAAGGAAAGGAAATTTCTCTCCCACACAACTCTCCCTTCCCCACGGATCTCCATTCCACAATCCTTTCCCATTACAGAGCTTCCAAGACTCTGTTCCATATCAAACCCACGTGGCATTTCAGCTACTCACCCCATCTCCAGATGCAAGGCAGGTACCACTTGTACTCCATCTCAGGACTGTGATTTTGGCGCTGTGATTTAGAGGTACTGTGTGCTGCTCCTTGTCTTGTTTGTTCAGTATCAGAACTTCTCCTGTCTCCCATCCTAATGCCAGAATGGGTCTGGAAGGGTGCCAGGCAAGTAATGTGACCTGAAAGCTTCTCTCGACATGGCAATCAGGCACACGTTCTCCCTGCAAACAGAAATCCGTGTCAGCTCAGTCCAATGGAAACTCAGCAGCCAAACCTTCAGATTCACAGCCCAGCCAAAATCAAGCTTTCTCTCCCGTATAAAGGATATAAGAAGGCTTTGAGCACCTTTCAAGGTAGAAAGAAATTCCAGCTATTGAAAAAGAATAAAGCACATCCGTAAGGACATAGAATAATCTAATGCTTCAACAGTTCTTAAAGGCATATCATCCTTCGGGCACGGTTCGCAAGAATATTTCATGCAAATCATTTAACCTAAGTATTTCTTTTTCCATTTGTTAAACTTGGATGACAATTTTTCAGAATACACTTTGGCAAGTACATGTTTTTAGACTATCATATTAACAGACTTACATGTTTCGATAAGTCTGCTGCTAGATACATTTAGTGCTACTTCCCTAAAAATTATGCAAACCAAAGTCTTACACAAAGCTCTCATGTAAAAGGTAGAGTATGCAAAAGAAATATCTGTCTACAGGTAGAAAATCAGTTCAGTCTTGTGGTGGTAGAATGATGTGTTCAATTTCCATTTCTTAATATGTTCTATTCACTTAAGAGTTAAAAAGCAGCAGCAGCAGCATGTATTCATTTACTTATACGCCTGAAATTCTCACATTATGAGAAACAAAAAGCAAATCAGTAACCATCACAAACAAGACTTACAGGCTGCAAACATCAAATTTCAAAGGAAAGATCAATTTAATTCATAAAGATCTTTTTTTAAAAAATATATATCATGAGTGGCTGACGAATCTGTTCTGTTCTAGATAGAACAGGACATAGACAGTAATTAAAACCCAGAGAGATTTCAGGAGGACAAGTAAGCCTGCAAAAATAGAGATTTAAAAATGTTTTAAATTAGGACAATGATAAAGGTTGCTGAGAGAAGCTATGACTTTTCACACATCTCTCACTTCTCTGGAAGTGTTTAAGGCCAGGTTGGATGGGGCTTGGAGCCACCTGGTCTATGGAAGGTGTCCCTGCTCATGGCAGGCAGTTGGGACAAGATGATCTTAAAGGTCCTTTCCAATCCACACCATCCTGCAATTTTGTTACTCTATATCGAGACCAAAAGCAAAGTTGCTGGTTTTTCACCTGTTCCAGGTAGATATCCACACAGCCCCCAGCTGCTGTGCTGATGGAAGCAACTGCCAGGAGCGGATGAACTGGGTGCCAGGCTATATGGGAAGGGGAGGCAACGGAATCAGGAACATCTGTTCGATGATCCACGTACACAGCCATAACAACAGGAGCTGTCACAGAGTGCACACCTGTACAAGGAAAACAAACATCTCTATCAGGTATGCTTATGTAGATAATAGATATACACTACATATATGTTATGTGATATTTAATTATGTACTATGTATAATGACATGTAGGGTTAAGACATGGGGGAAAATAAAACTACAGCTAAACTAACTAACTAAATCATCTTGTTGCACATACTACACAGATATAATAAAAGTCAGAGCGGCATTTAAAAAAAAAAAAAAGGCAAAACACTGAGCCTCATATTGTAGATTCACAGCATGCATAGGCCGGTACCAGTCTCTCACCAGTGGCTTGTGCTGGCCTACTTCAGAGGACTCTGAAATAACTCAGAATTTACCAGAAAGTTACTTCCAGTACTTCATATCCAAAGATGTTAATTAATCTACAGACTGAACTCTTTTATGTTGCAAAGTCTTATGTCTGGGATTTCAAAATAAGTTTCAACACTTGTCACCACTTTGGAGCTTGTGCTGTTGAAATCACACTATCTGCTATTTACATGGGAACTGTTACCAACATTTGAATAAGAAAAGTAAGTGCTGATGTTGTACAGAAAAGAACATGAGAACAAAACACTTCTCAGGGTGTGGGTCAGAAATGGAGGGCATCACTAATAATCTGTAATAATTTATACACAGTAATGGTCTTTGGGATTTGTGTCATGGGATCCAGTCGTCTCAGTTTCAAAAGACAAACAGCTGGAGCAAAACACCACAAATTACTAACAAATAATCACAGAGTCATGGAGTTCAGTGGGTCAGCTGGTCCAACCTCCCTGCTCAAGCAGTGTCTTCCCAGAGCACATGGCACAGGACTGTGTCCAGACAATTCTGGATATCTCCAATGAGGGAGTCTTCACATCCTCTCTGGATAAAACTTCCTGAGTTTTACATGAAACTTTCATTGCCTCTTGTGCTATTGCTGAGCCCCATGGAGCACTGGTCCTTTCTCCTGCGCTTTTCCTGCAGACACTGACAGACAGGGATGAGGTCCCCTCAGCCATCTCTTCTCAAGGCACAGCAGGCCCAGCTCTCAGAACTGGACACAGTGCTCCAGATGTGCAGTACCAGGGCTGAACAGAGGGGCAGGATCCCCTCCCTCACCCGCTCATGGTGCCTTTCCTCACACGCCCCAGGATCTGCTATCTTGGTCCCAGGGCACATGGCCGGTCAAGGACAGCTGGTGACCCCCAGGTCCTTCTCCACAGGGCTGCTGTCTAGCAGGGCAGCCCCCAAACTGGACTGGCGCATGGGGTTATTCCTTCCCAGGTACAGAACCCTGCCAAGACCTGGTAAAAAACAAAACAACCCCACTCCCAAAAAACAACACAAACATACACACAAAAAGAGCCCCCAAGCATGAAACATTTAAAAGACCCCTGTGACATTTAAGGAGAAGAGATGTTTTCTTCTGCACAGCTAAACCATGAGTTCTGAACCCGCAGGCACACACATGCACAGCAATGAGACTTGCCTAAGCCGCCGGCATGTAAAATGGGCATGAAAAGACTCTTAAGGTCTCTTTTCTTTATCTCTTCTGTCAGTGCCTAAAATAACTAATTTGCTGGGCACTTAGAAAGGTGGGCAACCCTGTTCAGTAAATTGGGTGTTCTGTATCTTGCCTCTCACACATACGAGGAACAATGTCAACTACTGGTTATGACAGCAAACAAGAGCAGTCAGCCTAAGGACGAACCATTTCATCTTTCAACAAGATCTACTCACTTTATCTGCACAATCCTTCAAAATCCTCAGCATTCCCAAAGTGGCATTGAGTGGGTCTAGTTTTATTGCCACTCAAAAAGACCCCCAATAAACCATTTAAATAAAATTTGGAATGTTTTTCATCTTGATTTCATGTATTTTAAAAGTTTTCTTACATCCCCAGTACTTTCCAGAGTTCTGTGCCCATACTACTACTTTACTCCTTATTTTATCTGTTGCATTTTCCTCTAAGAGAGGAAGGATTCAGTCCATATTTCACTATAAGCTTTATATGATAGGCTCAAAATTTGAAATAATAATTTCACTTCACATTAAAATAAAAATATAAGATGGTGAAATGAAAACAAAACTACATTTCATATGAAAAAAGTTTAATCACACAAGCCATACAGCTGTAATGTCTTCTCTGTAGCCACCATTTTCAACTTTTAAGTGTTCCTTGCACCTGTAGTCATAAATATTACTTATTATTATTCATATATTTCAGTCCCCTTCAATGACAGAAATACGTTTGTCAAGCTTCCAAATTGCATCTCTTGTTCAGCTCACTAATTTAACTTTTGGAATTAACAGACAGCAAGAAAAAAATTTAAAACAATACTGTGTATATTTAAAATAGCAGACTGGCACCTACTAAAACAAGAGTCAGTGATACTGTTGCATAAACTATGGACAACCCCAAATATAAAACACTCTTCACCATCACAGTAGCTACATAGAACTGTGCAGCAGACTGCTACACACAAATAAATAAATGGCTTACATAAGTGGATTACTCAGTGGTGTAAAAATAATTAAACCAACATACATTTTCTTGCTGTGATCTTGGGAATTCATTTGTCACTATTTTACTGCTAGCTCATGTATTTACACTGTAGCTTTGACAGCTGCCTTTTCAAAAAAGTTGTTATAAATACAAATTATAATTTGTAAATATTAAATGAATGCTATATGTATAATGTGAGAAGGTTTTCCTGTACTAATATAGTTTCTTTTATTTTCTGCTATTAGCAAGGCTTGGAAATGGTGGTGTAATAAGTGTGTGTGTATATATATATTTTAGGTTATAGCATAATATTAAAATAGAAACTATGTGATGCAAGATGTTTTTCTGTAGCTAACCCAGAAAAAATGGGAAAGATAATCAGGATATTCCCCACATTCTTGGATTATCTGGATGAAGATAATGGGGACAGACCCCCAAGGCTCCAAAGGAAGAATTTATTGATCCTCTGTTATCAGAGAATGGGACATAAAATGGCCAAGAGGCACCACTAAGAAATTTATCAACAAGGCATAATAAAATGCTAAATTAGTAAAATGGGGGCAGGTTGGGGAGGTTGGGGAGGTTGAAGCTAGGAGGGCATCTGAACTCATAGGAATGTTTGAATAATGCATTAGGGTCTTTTGAATATGTAACATGCTGATTCTTTTAAAGAAGTGTTCTGAAAGGGTAGGGTGTGCTTTCTGGCCACATACCAGGCACCTCGGCCATGATCCTTTGCTTTATTTCTGTTTTCCCAATTGTCTTATTTTTTATTAAATTAAAAAAAAAAAAATTACCAAGAAAGTGAACCTCATTTTTCACAAAGACTTAAAAGAAAGAAAAAGAAAACCAAGTAACACTGCCTCTCCAAACTATTCTGGCATTGTATGTTCTACTTTTCCACAGTTTAAAAAAAAAAAAAATCTGAAAAAGTTAACCATTTTGTGTTTTGGAATAGAACATGACCAAGCCCCCATACCTGATCTCAATAATCTAATTAGATACATCTGACAGATACTTTTGAAACAGCCCACAGGCAATTCTTAAAAATGGTTAGACCTCATGGAATCACAGCATGGGTTGGGTTGGAAGGGACCTTAAGCTCATCCTGCTCCACCCCCTGCCACAGGCAGGGACTCCTCTATCCCAGGTTGCTCCAAATCCTGTCCAACCTGGAGTTAGACACTTCCAAGGGTGGGACAGCCACAGCTGCTCTGGTCAACCTGTGCCAGGGCCTCAGCACCCTCACAATAAAACTTTTCTTCATTATGCCTAAACTAAACCTAACATGCCAGTTTAAACCATTAGCCTTTCATCCTGTCAGTACAGGCCCTGGTAAGAATAAAGAAGTCTCTCTTCATCTTCCTT
This sequence comes from Hylia prasina, assembly GCA_013397195.1. Classification (NCBI taxonomy): domain Eukaryota; kingdom Metazoa; phylum Chordata; class Aves; order Passeriformes; family Sylviidae; genus Hylia; species Hylia prasina. Next base: position 59,091 of record VYXD01001800.1, on the reverse strand, counting down.
ATAAGCTCCCATTAAGTTCTTTTTAAGACAACTTCTCTGTCCATACATCCAGGAGCCATCCTGACAAGTCACTCTCACATGACCTGAGCTGCGACTGAGGCCCTGCGCAGCTACACCTCCACACACACAATCAGACCAGGTTACGTTACCAGCTCAACCATAGGTTTCCCATAGTAGTCTCAGACGCCTGGATCATTAAAATAATTTAATTTTGGTGCAATGACAAAATTACAGCTTGAGCTGGTATCTCTAAGGGGGAACATCAAACAAAGGAACCCCTGGGCTTTGGCCTTTTACATCCTTTCAGTCTAAGGGCGGGAAAGTCTGCGGGTTGTCAGCTACTGCTGAGTGTCTCTGAGTGTCCCTTACCTGGCTGGGCCACAGGTCCCTGTGCCCTGTGTTATGCAGAGTTGTGCCCTGTGTTATGCAAGGAGCCTCTTGCTCTGGCCACCCAAAGTTCAACCTGCATCTTGTACTGCAACTGCACCCTGAGCTACTGGCACTGAATGGGTTCCTAAAATACTAGAAGGCCACAATGAGGTGTTCACAAAGCCTTCCCTTCTCCAGGCTAAATACCCTCAGCTCTCCAGCCTATCTCCAGAGCACAGGGGATGCAGACCTTGGAGCATCTCTGTGACCTCCTCTGAATTCTCTCCACCAGCTCCATGTTCTTCTGATGACAGAGCCTCAAAACTGGAGGTACACCTGAAGGTCTCACCTGAGCAGCGCAAGGGGACAGTATTCCTCCCTTCCCTGCCACCCACGGTGCGGGGATGAGCCTAGAACAGGAGGTATCTGGGCTGCCAGTGTGCATTGCCAGGTCATTTCCAGTCTTTCATCCACCAAGTCTTCTCAGGGCTGCTCTCAATCTGTTCATCCTTCAGACTATACTGGCAATAGAGACTGCCCTAACCCGGTGCAGAACTTTGCACATGGCCTTGTTGAAGTTCATGAGGTTCACAGAGATGAACACTACAGATATAAACAACTGCAAATAACAGCAATGAGCCATAACATGCGCACATATTTCACAAAACAATCATCAACATTTAGGAAAAAGAAAAATGCTCTTCTGTCTTTGGGGAAAGTACTAAAAAGCTGCTTGTATGTTCTCTCACAGTGTAATCAGCACATTTAAGCGAGGTTGATGGCAACTTGGTTTGTTGTACCTGTGGAGCTGTGGATCCACCAGTCCCTCAGTCACCACACGCATTGTGAAGGCAGTCTCTGCCCGAGTTGCCTTAACAAGACTCTACGATATGACTCAACAGTTACCAAAGCAAAAGCAGAGGTGTTTCCTTTAATCCCTACCTATAAGAAATGCTGTTTTTAAAACTGTTTTAAATAGCCAGCCCGGGGGGGGGAAATACAAAACTGCTCTGTGCTACAAAAAGATGGTTAATGACTATGTATAATCTTCTCTAACTAGTAAAACAGATAGAAGTAAAAACTCGGTTGAATCCTGCACCCGCACAGAGGGCGAAGGGGTGGGGAGCCTGTGCCAGGCAGAGCCCAGGCTGCTGCTGCCGCAGGCAGCTCCTGGAGCGGACCGAACCCCGCGCGGGTCCCTCGTCCGGGCCGTGGCCGCCACTCGCCGGCACAGAACAAGGGGCACCATGAACTCCCCGGCTCTGAGTGGGCAAACACGCGGGCCACGCCGCCACGTTCTCGTCTGGGCGATTCGGCCGTCCCCGCCAGCAGCTCCCGCCGCCCGCGGGCAGCAGCTAAGCGCTCTTCACCTCCGACTGACCGCGATCGACCTCGCTGCCGCGGGCCGGGCCCAGATACAACCACTGAGAGCCGGCCGACACGCCGCGGGCTGCTGCGGGCAGAGCCCGCCGCCCGGTCTCCCCCGCCGCCCGGTCTCCCCCGCCGCCCTCTCTCCCGCCCCCGCGCTCACCTCCCGCGCCGCAGGCCGCACTCGCTCCGTGATGCTTTGCGTTACCCCGACAACGGGGCGAGACCGAACGGAAACTACCGAGCGGAGACGACGAGTGACGGGAACAGCCGAAGCCGGCCGCCGGCGCACGGGGAGTTGCGGAAAGGGCCGAGCGCAGCGGGTCCGGCGGCGTTCCCGCGCGTCCCGGTGAGTGGCGGCCCCAGCGCTGTCCCAGCGCGGCGCGCGGGTCCCAGAGCCGATTTCAAGGTTTGGTGGCTTGACCTGTGACGAATTTTTTCTGTGGAGGTGATGGACTGTGCCGTCCCGAGAATCGAGATCTTTCCCAAAACCCTCCCGGCCCCAACGCTATCAAGCACCTGCCTTGACAGAGCATGACCCAGCTGAACCTTCGTGAGGTAAAAACGCATATCGTAACCATATTTAATTGTACCGCCCGGAGCTCAGCGGCTCTTTTAGAGATTTGAAAGAAAAAGCTTTTAACTTAATGACTAAGTTTTTAATAACATCTAAATGAAGACAACCCGCAAAGCCCTCCTACCACCCTGCACCTCCTCAGCATGCCACCTACAACCTATGTCAGGTACAGCCCAGCTCCATTCCTCCAGCTCTTGTGGACCTGCAGCCAGCCCTAACACCCAGGTTTGCCTAACACCTTCAAAAGGGTTGAAAAAAATTCAAGACAAAATCCTCACAGCACTGTCCTATCCACAGTCATTTGTAATTCCTCTGAAGTCACAACATTTCTATGCAAGCCGATGAAAAGCAGCCACACCTTGTACACCTATGACAAGCAGCTCCTGCATATTTGGAGATTGACTGGCCATGTGTAACGTGTAATTTATATGGTGTTTATCAGTTTCCTTTCCCAAATACACCGGGATTCTTTGGGGAAAAACAAATAAATACAAAACCCTCCACCAATAAACAACCCAACAACAACAAAACTCTGTTTTGTTAGCAAGTAGAAAAAAGTACCCAGTGACAGGCACATTGCATTGAAACATACTGTATATCTTCTAGAATTATGGGCAGGCTTCAGGTAGAAAAGCAAAATGCTGGCTTTAGACCTTCTTGTTACAAGTCAGCAACCCCATATACCAGAGCAGCAGAACTGACAAAGTCCTGTTTCCTGGAGTTTTTTTATCTTCTCCCTTACAAGGCATCAGCTCTAACAGTCATTTATGGCATCTCTTCATGGTGGATCCTTGGATGTGCAATAGCCTTATTAGCTCACTCATGTGCCACTCCTGAAGCAGAATCAGCAATTCACCTCTTGCCTTTGCCCAGCCAGTTGTTTTCACTGTAGCCTTGAGTTCATCAGATCAGAAGTTAAGGATTTGAGTAGACCATGTCCAGATGCCTTGTTTTCTCAGACAACCAGGCTGACATGGAAACTACTGCAACTATATAATACCAAATCAAGTTAGAAACACACAGCCAGCTGGAGCCTCAAAAAATCATCTAGTCTATCATCCCTTTCTGGGCTGGAATAAAAATAGTCTAAACAACCCACTGACTGTCTCTGCTCAAGTGGCCACTTTACTGCTCTCAGAACTGTCTGCTTCAATGTTACACAAAATTTTTCCCAATAACTAAACTACATATCCATATTTGTGCAGGCTTAGTTGGAAATTAAGTTTTCCTGCCCTTCAATATTCAACAAAGAAGCCATGCTTCTGTAACAAAGAAGCCATGCTAAATAAATAAGTGAATGTGGAATCCTAGGATCTTAGCATAGATCTTCCCTTCTAGTCATAAAATCATACAACCACAGAATGGTTTGGGTTGAAAGGGGCCATAAAAATCATCTAGTTCCAAGTCCCTGGTATCATAGATGTCTAACAGCTCCAAGGCCCTAAAGTCCCAGGACTGGGCTGCAGTAGTGCAGTTGCTCAAAGCCCATTTCCTCCCTTCCCTTAAGGGCTTGACCCCATACCCCAAGAGAAAACCAAAGTTGCATGACTAGGTGCTTCCTATTCTGTAAGCAATAAGGGATTAACAATAGCAGTCTGTCCTTCCATTTTAATCCTCTTACCTGTACCGGAAAGAGCTGCTTGAACAACACAAAGATCATCCATTATTGTTTGCCAGAATAAACAACTTCAGAGACTTAAGAAGAATTAAATATGAATGAAATGTGCTATCTTCTAAATAATCTAAAAGGAAAATACAGAACATTCACTATATTGGTGGTTTTTACACCTGGATCTTCGGAATATGTCCATGTTGCAATTTGCAATGATCATGCACATTAGATGCAAAATTAAAAACAATTTAACATAAATCTAAAGTATTAACTTCATCCTTCTGCTGAACAGTTCTGCATTGCCTTCTCTCTTTTCTAGTAAAAATGCAATTTGTTATTCATACCTTAAAATACACACAATGTAGGACAAATCCAAGTTAATGTTCTTGCCTGGCCTAGAAAACCAAGGCAACAAACACTGGAAGATTATTTGAATTTTGTAGCTGTGCCAGTCTGTAAAAATAGAATACCAGGAAAGGGCTGTGATCAAAACCGAACAAATGGAAGTTCAAGTGTCTTCTGATGTCTCACTCTATCCCCTGCCTCTCGGCTCTTGTGCAATCCCTTTTCAGTCAGCTTTTCTCTCACAAACATTTAGACTCATGAGCAGTTTCACACCTTAACAGTCCACTAGAGGCAGTGAGGCTATTCAAGCATGAAAAGTTATTTACATACAGAGAGAATGGAAATCTTCAGCTGGAGAGCTGAACATAACTCCACATCTCTCTCCAAAGTATTATGGAAGTACATGGTAGTGGAGATGAAGAATCCATCATTTCCTAACGGTGTTGTTGAATTAGGTTGTGGCAAAACCATGGAGCAAAAATAAGCCATATGATCTTGTACTAGATTTTAACAAAACTGAAAAACACTCGTAAAAAACCCCCAAATCATTAAGGTGTAGATTTAAATGCAAAGCTCCGTACGGGAGACCAACCTTTTTTTAACAAATTCCATTTAGAGCAGTCCACTTGGTTACTCACAAATACACTTTACAGCATAGTTACAGGTGATGACACAGTTTCAGACACATTTCAGATCTACCATCATAGATAACTACTTGCAACATGCTCCACCGCAGCCCAGTTTTCCAGAATTTAGACACCATCATGAGGTTTAACTAGTTATGACTTTAAGCTTAAAAAGATTTTCCTCAGAAGAGGTCTAAGGCATCCTTTCCTGCTATGAGAGTTATAAAGATTCAAAAAAGAGGATGATCTAATGTTCTTTCCACAAACACGTTATTAAGGGAAAAGTATCTCATGCAGTATCAGTTTTAAGATTTGTTTAAATTATCTTGCTTAGCAGTTAATGTGAAGTCACCACATAGAAGTATCAGTCCACATCAAGGAGCCCCAGCTGCGGAAAGGATGCCCGGCAGCAAACCCTGTTCAGCGAAGGGCCTGACGGAGGGCGCCTGTTTCTAGATGCAGCCCAGGAATGTCCCAATTGCTCCAGGAAGAGCGGCCCCACGGCTTGCTCGAGGTCCTGGCGAAGGGAGCGAGAGACAGCAGTACTGCCGGCCCGATACGGTATCACCAGATAGCAAGCCCGAGCTCCGCTGGCCTGCTCTAGGCGGGCGGGCACCAAGCCCCGGGGCAGCCCGACGGGGCAGCCCGACGGACCAGCGCGGAGCCACAGCGCCCCCGGCCCGACAGCCACAAATACTGCGTCGCATGCAAAAATCACCCGCTCCGTGACCAATGGAATCCCGGACCCTGGCTCGGCTGGAGGGCTCTCAATTATTCTTTTCTTTCAGCCAATCAACAGCCAGATCTCAAGATTCACNGCCGCGGCTCCGCCCCCGGCCCGGACAGGGCGAGGAGGAACCGGAATCGTCGCGGCCCCAACCTGGCCCGAGCCCGGCCGGGCCTGACGGCGTTGGCACCGCGGCTGGGTTTCGGAGCAGCCCGGGAAAGAGGTCGGCCCCACAGCTGAGAGCGGGGCTGCGGCCGCCAGCAAAACTGGGAGGGCCGCTGGGCTCCGTGCGGGCCGCCTCCAGAGCTGGCGGGTCTGAGCGCAGCCCGGGGGTGCCTGGGGCTGCGAGTGCCGGAGCAGCTGAGGCAGCCGCCGGCGGTGGAGCCGGAGCGCGGAGGCTGCGTGACGGCATTTATGCGGCAGGTGAGGCAGGGGCGGGGGAATGCAGCCTGCGGAGCGAGACGCACCTGGCCGTGGAGAGACCGACCTGGCCCCGCTCTCCCATCCGGGCCGGCCGCGCTTGGGAAACGCGTCTCTGCGGCTCTTATGGGAGGCCGCGGAGGGACGGCCACGAGGGTGTACACGACCAAAATAGCGAGGCTGAAGAAATTTTCACTTTGGGAGAAAAAGGGAAAGGAGGAACAAGGTGAAAACGAAAGGAAAAGGCAGCTTTAACGGGGAAGTTGCACGTAGAGCTTAGGCAGAATGCTGGAAGGAGCCAGCAGTTGAGAAATGGAGCAGATCCTGGGGTGTGCTACTCGGGTCCTGTAAGGAGCTGTCCCCAAGGACTGTGTCTTTATTTCCTCTCCGCTAATTGTTGGGGGAGGCCAGTGGGTGGGTGCATGGTTTAATTTGCAGTAATAAAACCAAGGTTGAAATTTTTCAAGCCTTGCTTACATGAAGTTTTTGAGCACACACTGTCAGAATTGGAAAAATTCTGTGCTCAAAATTACTAGAAACTGTAGGTTTTGGTGCGTAAAGAACCAGTCTGTAACTAGGGACCTGTCAAGTGAATAAGCAAATTTCAATGTGAGTTTAGATCCACAGTTCAGATAAGTTTATTGAGCATTTTCAGGGAGTGAAACGTTGTCCTACACAATTCTGGATGAGTTCCGTGGTTTAGCTAAATTAGAGGGGAAAATATAATTTTAATAGTAGGAATACAAGCCGTAAGCAGTAACCTCATGAGTTTGTATGCCATATCACGTTGATGCATCTTCTTCATTTTGAATCTCATTATCCTGGTGTCAGCCTAATTTGTAGTCATTCCAATGTTTGTGATATTCAGCATTTCTTCCTCTTGTTGGTTATCTTTTCCCTAGATGGAAGTTGGATGGTGGTTCCTGCCATGATGTCAAGGCAGCTGCATCTCAAGTGCTGCTCCTTGCTGGGCACTCCAACTGGTTCTCTTAGAAGTTGACTTCTTTTAGATATGCTATCAGTAATATTTTTACACTCTAAGAAAAACTGAAACAGTTGTTGGGTTTTAACAGATAAAGTGATTTAATGCCTTAAGCTTATGTCTATATCTGACATTTTGTTCCAAGTATTTGAAAAAAGTCTTCAGAATTGAGAGAATTTGTGAAGTCAGCACAGGTAGTGGTCATCCCAGCAACTGGTCCCAGTGTCAGGTCTGAAAGTTAACAGATGCCTTTGAAAGCCCAGGGATGCTCCCTTGGAGCACACAAGGGTTCAGGGCTGCCCTGCTTGGCCAGGAGCAACGAAGCAAGGGTGCACAGCCACTGTAGGCGCCTCCGAAGTTTATAGNAAAAAAAAAAAAAAAAAAAAAAAAAAAAAAAAAAAAAAAAAAAAAAAAAAAAAAAAAAAAAAAAAAAAAAAAAAAAAGAAGAAGAAGAAAAAATAAAAAAGGAAGAATGGCATTAGTTCTCTCCCAGCAGAGGCAGTAGGCAGGGGTGCCGGCCTGGAGAGCCGGTCCTCGCCCGTTCCCGGTGACAGAACAGACCTGGCCCACGGTGCTGCCGTCGGCGGGGGCGGCGGGGTCGAGGCTGCCCGGCGGGAAGGCGCGTGGGAGGTGCGGGGTGGGGGCGGAGGGGAGCGGGAACTTCGGGAGCCTCGGCCAGTCCCAGCCCGACGCACACACAGAGGAGGAGAAGCCGCTGCCGCATCCAGGAGCATGGATCCCCCC
>VYXD01001800.1:26587-51279 GCA_013397195.1 Hylia prasina | reverse complement strand
GGGCGAGGCGCGCCCGGGGCCTGGAGCCGCGGAGGGGTGGGATGGGATGAGATGGGATGGGATGAGATGGGGAGCAGCGCTTCCCCGCTCCGTTCTGCTCCGCCGGCCCAGCGGCTGCCGCTCCTCTGGCGCTGGCGAGCGCTGCCACACGCCCGAGTTTGGCCGGGCTATTTTTCGGCCAAAGGCGGTCCGAAGCGCTTCGGAACGGAGACGGGGGGCTACGGGGGAGCCTTGACTATCGTTTGGGCAGGTTTGGGGGGGGTTGTGGTGGAGCTTTCCCCCTCCCGCCCTCGGCACAGGTTGTTGAGTCGGGACAGCAAACGAAAGGGGATTTAGTAACAAACAACGGCGGCCATGTTGAGAGGAATTTCTGTAGCTAAACTTCTCCCCTCTCAGCCCAGGGGTTTCTCTGCCTCCCCGGGAGGCTCCGTGCCCTGACTGTGTGCCCCCCTCTTTTCTCCCTCTCTTCTCCCACAGGATGACAGTGAAACTGGGAGAGAGCAGCGGGGAGGAAGGGGTGAAAAAGCTGGGCAAGAGAGCAGGAGGAGATGAGGAGTCCCTGGAAGAAGAAGGGGCAGGAGGAGGAGGAGGAGAGGCAGCTCCAGGCAGCAGCAGCACAAAGAAAGAAGAGAAGATCATTAACAGCAACACTACCAGCAGCCCCCCACCGAACCCCAACTTGTCACCAGCCCCTGCCTCTCTCCAGCCCTCCCAGAGCCAGGACCAGCATCATTTTCTCAGGTCCAGCGTCAGACCTCAGAGCAAGAGACTGAAGAAGGATTCCCAGGCATCCTCCTCGGTTGGCAGCAGCACTGCTGGGAAAGGCAAAGGTACTGTGTTTTGACACCCTAAAAACATGCAGGCAAGGGGGGTGGCAAAGAGAGGAGGCACCTGTGGGGCTATGGGATGTCATTCTGTTTCTGTAGATGCCATCTTTTGTTTGGTTTTGGGAAAGTGTTTTGGTGCTTGCTTCTCATGGCTAGAATCTTCTTTGTGTCCCAAGGCTTCAGCTTTTCTGCTGCTCACTGTCCTCTCTGCACTTTCAGAAATGGGGGGTCTGGATGTTTATGTGAGGAGGAAATACTATACATTATTGAAGCAAATCTTTAATGTCTTTATTTCATCTCTCTTGAGTTTGGGCAAATTCATGTATCTTGATTAGGAAATCAGACTCTAGCTAGCTGTGTAATCAGGTGGATGCACTCTGAATTCTGTTCTTGGATAGTAACAAAATATTCACTGGGTGCTAGTTAGCATAGAAAAACCCCCACTGACAAGACATTGGTCATTTCCCCCAGTTATTTTTATTATCCAAATAACTATTTGGAAACAGCAATGAGATACACATATTGACATATTTGTTTCTAAGGTGTTAGGAGTCCTGCTTCGCTGTTTCAGAACAGTTCAGGCATCTTTCTGATTTGAGATTTTATTAAGATTGGTTTGTATCCATCTGAAAGTCTGTAGGTATAGACATATACACCTGCTTTTTCAGTTAGCATTGGAGACAAGAATTTGACTTTTTGTTTTTGGAGCTGTTTCTAACTTGAATAGCTGGAAGGCAGCAGGGATATTTGAATATTTTGGTGCTATTGTGTGTGCTCAGCAGTGGCTAGATGACATCTTAGCACTGTAGTTGAGCTGTACTTGAGCCTAATTTTGGATATCATGTGCTAATGTTCTCAAGTGTTATTTTCTGTTAATTTTAGAGAAAAACAACACTCAAAGATTGCATCAACATTTAAAATAATGAAATTTACTCTTGTCTGCTAAATTGAAGTATAATTCCATGTACCATAAATGTGTCTTGGAAGTTACCTCACTCTTGTCCATCTCAGGGATGTGCACATGCTAGGCATTAAGTATACATTACAGTTATGATAGTTTTGTGCTGCAGTAATAAAGAAGTGGAAATTTGGGTATTTTAATTATTGTTATATCAGAAAAATGTTCTTAAACTCGGTTGCTTGACAGTTGGTATAATTGACTAAAGTATTTCTAAATACCTTAGTAAGTCCCTTTTTAATCTCTTGAATGTTAAATGAAACCTCTGTGTGGTGGTAGAGGACAGAAAGGCCTATGTAATTTTTCTTCCAGTTGCACAAAATCAAATAAACAAACAAATGAAATATCCAGGAGTGTTTAGCTAGATATAATTAATTCCAGGATTGTAAACAATATTAATGTTAATATTAATATTTATAATAATTAATAGTAATATAATATTAATATTAGCAAGGAGGTGTTTCTTTGAAATACATCTTGTCTATGATTCACAAGTTGAATATGTCCATTTGAAATTATTCCACTGATTTGGAAGTGCATACATGTGTGAAAAAATACGTGTTTTTGTGCAAGCGTATATTCATCTTTGTACATGAACATTTATTTCCAATTCTAGAGCAGCAGAATGATTTTTAACTAGAAATGTCAACACAATAGGAAAATAAATTTCATTCATTTTTGCAGTTCAGATTCCAAAACAAACATAAGAAAATTACATACAGAACAGAAAATATTATCTCAGTAACCAATCATGGATAGTGCTTGTAACTGTGCCATGTTGTAAGGTTTGGGAGAACTCCTTAAATTCATCAGGAGTGACAGTCGTAGAATTATGTCTGTGCTTTTACTTTTTCAGTTTTAAGACCAGCAACAGCTCTGCCTGGCCAGATTTGGTGTGAATGTGTATGATTTATTGAATTCTCTGATATGGTTGAGATTATAATTGTCAGATTTTGGAGAATTGAGCCATGGAGCAGAATCCTTTCTAATTGGAGTTCTTTATGTTCAGAGATGCATAATGAGAGGTTTTCCAGGCTTGTCTAAATTCTCCCTAGTGGAATGCCTTGTGATCAGAATTCATAGTGCTCTGTGTTCCAAGCAAATTGTCTCACAGAGCCAGCTTCTGACAGGAAATGAATGGAAGGGTGGAGATGACTAATAAAGATTGGACTTAACTCCTTTCATTAGATGTCCCATTAAATCTCTCCACCCTCTGTAAGTATAAAAATGATGAAAAGCTGGACTGCATCAGCTCTGAACCTGGAAGCTTTTGTATTGTTTCTGTCAAAGTCAAGTTGATGGCTACACAACTCTGACAGTGGCAAGCTGGAGTGACCAGACCATGCCATGCTTGGTCTGGTGAAACCAGAAACTTGTTTTTGTCATAGGCATTCAATAATGCTGTGTAATCTTAGCATTCTATTGAAGCGATTCTTCCTCTAGAACCTCTGTATTCTGAAGGGAAAACTCTCACTTGCCAATTTTTAAGGAACGTGATCAATGCACTTGCTTTCTTTCAAATTGTAGTTGTTCAGCAGGCATTGGTTTGTCTTCAGAAAAGTTTTGAAAATAGTATTTTTTTTTTCTGTGTGTTGCAAATTCCTTTGGGCATTCATGCTTTTAGGGTCTTTAATTGTAGCAGACAAATTCTTGATAAACTTGGCTGTAAACTGTAAAAAGAGTGTGCCCACTCAGCAGCTGCTGACTTTTCAACTTTATCTTACTGTGGTTCAGGGAAGCTTGCTCATAATAATTCCCAGTCTCTGCCTTGTGGAGCGTATAAGCATGCTGCTAATAGTCAGATTGCCCTGATGTACTCTTAAATTGCACATTTGAATCCTGCCTCTTGCCTTTTGCATACTGAGGTGCACTTTTGAGTTTAGGGCAAAAATTACATGGGAAGTAGTACAGTAGAATAAAGTTTGGAAACTATTTCGCATCAATAGCCAATCCATTTGGAATTGTGGGGAGGTTTATCAATTTTCCTGCACAAATATCTAAATCTCTGCATGTTTTTTAGAATTATTATCATACTCTTTTCAACTGTTCATCACCTTTTAATTGTATTTTCAAGGTTGTAGTCTACACCTCAATTGATGCATGACTTTTGAACCATGAAGGCTTGAAAGGAAGTCTTGAAGTAACTTGCAGGAAACCATAGCAGGAACTTGAATGACTGGTGGTATCGAGACAGTTTATTGTGAGAATTCCAGTGCAGGGAGGTTTGTTGAGGGAGGAGATGCAGACCAAGTTAAGGTTGCTGAAAAAGGGATTTCTGAGAGTTTGCTTCTCAAACACCAGTATGCCACATGGTTGCTGAGCACAGGTATTGTGTTTTGGGGCTTTGGTCCATGAAGTGGATGGAATATGTATGTGTGTGTATGTTTTGACCACATTGGTAAAAGGCAGTGCCAATGGTATACATTGCCATCATGTGCTGTAGATGTAGCTTGAACTAGAGTATTGCCATTTCTGTGATTTTTATCCATTTTCTGAATGCAGAATGAAGTCAGGAGGACTAGCCTAATGGTGGTAAGCTGAAGTTTGAAGATGTCTTTCATGCTGTTTTTCTGGATTTATTCCTAAAATGTGTAGAACAGCTCAAACAAGTATTTGGATTTGTTTTGTGGTAATAAGTAGTTCTTTTTTGAAAAAGAACTTTCAGCTGAAAGTTTAGTTGAATTGAAGTGTTCCATCTTTTGGCATGATATAGACCTTGCTAAAAAGCAGTCTAGTTTGTTCCAGCATGCCAAAGTTCCATGTTCGGTAGCATGTGGGTTAAATCGACTACGATCTTCTGTAGAGAGGATGTAGATACCAAAATACCTAACGTATGTACTTACAATGAGCTTTGTTGTATCTTCCTGAGTTCATAAGTTGCAGAATATATTGTAAACGTCATCTGAGATGTTACTCCTCCAGCATTATTTCTCTAGGGCATGAATCACTGTTTAAAAACTACTGGTACAATCCCTTGTTCTGACATTCTTAATTCTATCCATCTCACTTGTATTTGGTACCTCTCCTTCCATCCTACCCTGACATGCTTTCATTCATTCTTTGCTGTCTCTTTTACCCCAGTTCTCCCTCCCTCCCTTTGGAAGTGGCTCAGGGCCAGGACTCCACAGTATCTCATCCCATACTGCAAGAGGAGGATTTTCTTCTCCTGTGCAGTAGGTACTGAGCTCTGACAGGTAACTGCCTGCAAGGCTGCATGGTTATGTGGAACTTCAAACTGAGCTTTATGGGTGTTTTCTTGGGGAAGAACAAGAGAATAGCGATTTACAGGAGATGGGGGAGTGACCAAATGTATAATAAGCTGTGGGGTTTTTTTTATAGCTCTTATTGGTTAGCTCAGCTAGTGCTGCCTTTGATACATTGTATACTAAACATATCCTGTCCATAGAGAACCAAGCCTTAAGTATAGGTTTGTTACAAGACTGTGATTGATTATTGACACTGTATATGCTTTAAATACATTCAACAACCTTCTAATTTTCTCATTAGTAACAGTTAGGAGAAGGTAGGCTGCCACTGTCCATGTAGGACAGTTACCAGTTGAGCGGGAGACTAGCTGAGTTGGTCAGAGCATGGTACTAAGAACGCCAAGGTCACAGGTTCAGTTCCTGTATGGGCCATTCATGTAAGAGTTGGACTCCGTAATCCTTGTGTGTCCCTTCCAGCTCAGAATATTTTGTGGGTCTATGTTTCAAACTTTGGATGTAAATTCTCAACAAGAACACTATATGGCATAACCATGTAATAAGACATAAGCTGTTCTAGACTCACCATTTTCGGGAATCCATGCTGTGTCCTGTAGAGGCAGGGTAGAAACTTCCTTTCCAGTTACAAAGTTAGTACTCAAAATGAAGTGTTGACTTGCAGAGAACTTGTCTGCTGCAAGCTGGCATTTGCAACCCTGACTTTGGGGAGTGAGTTAGTCCTAACATTTGGCAGCTGAACTGTGGCAGGTAAGACTGTGAACGCACTGTCTTGTTTATAAAGGTATTCCCAAGTGAATGTTCTACCTAGAGTGACTGGTGACTCCTGAGGAAGTTAAGATGTTGTGAGCTAAGCTTGCAACCCAGCCTGCGTGTTGGGATACAAGGGTGTAGTGAGAATTTACTCTGGGTATTCCAGCTTCTGTGTGTGTGTAATCTGTCACAGAAGATATGAATCAGCTGACCTGTAAGAGCTGTCACTGGAAGACTGAAAGGCAGATTCTGACATGCTACCTTAGAAGGAAGAACTTGTGGTAGCCAAGATGACATCCTGGTATTGTCAGTGTCTCAGTTACTTTAAACATGTGTGTTTCGTTGTTTGTCATTTTCATATAGGACAAACTGCAGTCTTTAAATCTCTTTAATTAATTTTTCCAAGTGTTTAGGTTTTGCTTAGAACTACAGAGACAGCTTTTTCCATGGGAATGTAGTTTGAGATGATGTTATGCCAATCACAGATAAATGAAGTTTTAATAATGTGACATATAGATGGGTAGAGAACACTGGACAAAAGGAATGAATAAGTTTCTCTGGAACACTAGTGTTCTGACTCATGATTTTTTGGGGGAATGTTCAAATATTGAGTACAAAAACCCAAAGTCTTTGCGACCTGTGTATTGAAAGCTGGGGGATAATGCTGGGAACTTGCATATCCGAATGACTGCCTTGTACCTTGTACACAGGTACAAGGTACAGATGCTGGTGCTCTGGTCACCTGGAGCAAAGCGAAGGAGTTGTTACAGCTGTAATGGTGTGGATGTCTAGGTCACTGGCTGAGTAATGTTAGATGAGTAGACAGTGGGAGAATGTCCAGGTTGTCTTTGACTTGTCTTGTCAGTAAATGATTTTACATTGAACAAACACCTGAGCAGGTTGTTAGAGTGAGCCCCCTCCGTCTCCCCAGCATTCTGCAGCAGTAATGGTATAGCTGGCCTTAGGCGAGCTTCTTGTTTTGATGCATTGATGAAGTTTTAAATCATCCATTATTAATCATAGAATTAATCATAGAATCATCAATCATTAGTGAGGGGATGAAAGCTCATTAGCTGTTCTGTATGTAACAAGGATTGCATGCAGTAAGATTGAGGTAATGAATTTATGGGGGATAATTTATTGATGTGTGATTGTTCTTGGTTTTGTCTTTTATTCTGAATTGGTCTATAGTTCTTTGTTTTAGAATACAGTACATTCCATTGCCTTACCAAGGTTCAGTATGCTCTAGGTTTTATTGGGATAACCCAATGATAAATATTACCATGCACAGCTGTAAGAAGGTTTATGCAAAGGAATGATAGAGCAAACCCCTTTGTTCCTGGAAGACTTGAATGGCATGTAAGAGCTCCATAGAAGTGACAGGATATTCAGATTTTTAGATCTTCATATACAATACTCTGAACAATTGTCTGGGTGGTAATTTTATAAAAGTTTAAAACAAAAAAGATTCTGATAAAATTCCCAGGACTACAGTTTGTCTTGTGGAATAGTATGTATGCATAAAGGAGCAAAAGATCAATTATGAACTACATGTCCTATGTAGAAGTTGAATCCATGGAGTCCTCAGCATGTCCAGTAGAACTCTCTAGTTGATCTTCTACCTACAACTAAAATGTAAATGAAAATGAACTGAACTTTAAATTCTAATAAGACCGTAAAATCGTCACTGACACTTTAGCTTCTTATGCTTTTTAATAATGAAAACTTTATATGTACCAAGTGTACTGAACAATCTCCAGAAAATCCTTGATAAGATCTGTTCAAAAGAAAAAAGAAAAAAAAAAACAAAACACAGAAACCCCAAACAAAAACCAACTACCCGGCATGTAAATGAAACCCCCACGTCCTGCATTCATTGTTCCTCTGAAGGATATCTCTGAAGTTAGGGATCTGTGATCAGAATAGTGACTCTGGACTGAAATCCTGTCCTGTACCTGTCTTCTGATAAAGGATGTATTTTGTGTTGGGAGCTGGTAGCAACAGGAGATTGGAGATTGAGTTTGGGGACTGATGTGTTTGACTTTCCCCTTCTTGACCAAAGATCTGTGTTTCATTACTGTGCAAATTGTGATATTCCAATCTCACAATTGCAGAATGAAGAATTGTCAGTTCTGTGTCTGTGTTGAGTTTCCTCTCAGCCATCTGTTAAAGTGCTCAGATTTTTTCTTGTGGTTTCCTTCTTTTAAAGGATTTACCTCCACAATGCCAGAATTAAATGGCTTAAGTTTCAATTACTTCATCAGTGGCTGATAAAGACTTAAGGAAGTAAAGAAACTGGTTATTTGAGAAGTTGTTTAAAAGTGCATTTTCTTCTAGATGTCTAATGGTTTTTCATGTCTTGCCTTACATGCTTCTCTGTGGTGACAGTAATTTTCTTCAGAAGTGTCAGATAGTCATCCCTAGAAATAAAAGAAACATTGACTCCAAAATGGTCACAATATCATATTTTATATCAAGTAAATATTTATTGTATGCAGGAAAAATAAGTACTTTCACACATCTTGCTCTCTTCCAGGTTTGATTCAAATATTCTCCATTACTTGAACAAACCACTTTCTTTAGGATTTGGAGAAATATGACTTTGTCGCCCAAAGGAATTCCTTTCAATTTGCAACTGACTTGTTAAGATTTACGTACAAGTCTTTAAATCTCTAAAGCATAGTGGGCCTGTAACAGCTGATTCTTCTGATAATTTTTTTAAAAAAATACTGTTAAAATTATCAAAGTGGGATCTCTGGGTTCTTGAATGAGTTGCGTATGTATGTATATAAATAAAATATTGGCTTTATCAGTAAAAAAAATCTCCTTCATGAAGCTGAGTTTGAAAAGATACCTGAACTTTTTAAGCCTAAATAGGAAAGAGAATTATACTGATATATCTAAACGTTAGGGAAAGTAGTTGGGACTGCTGTATTGTACAAGGTGGGTGTATAAGCAAATAAACTAAGGCAAGCCAATATATCATGAGGTAAAACAGAAAACATGAAGGCCAGTAACTGGAGAAAAGGAAAATTTAATGAGCATTCTTAGCATTCTTTATAATGAGCAAAGAATGTTTACTGTTAAAAGACGTCTGTTTTATTAAGTACATGTCTGCATTTTTAAGGACAGTCAAATCCTAAATAATTTTTTAAAATAAAATTCAAGATAATTTATTTTGGAAGTATAAGTTACTGGAAATGGTTGTATTTTTACAGAAAAAAATGAGTGCATTTTGGGGGGTTGACCTTGGTTTCTGGATTAACACTCTGATATACAGAGTGTCAGACCAGGCATGATGTTTTGTTTGTAGACTTTCCATGCCATTTTGTTTCCAGGTCCCTACTTGAGTAGACAGCAAATTCTCTCAGTTTTATCCAGCATTATTCTTATTTTAGTATTTCCAATCTTCACATCTTTTTTTCCATATTCTTTGGATGCTGATAACTGACAAAGGGACAATCAGGATTACACTTCTGTGCCTTTTTCTGAAAGCCACAGCAGGATTTGGGAAAGGAGAATGGGTTGAGGCTTGCCATCCTTTGGATAGCTGGAGTTTTCCTAGATGGGCCATGTAAGAGGTGGTGCTCTGAGGATCACACACTGTGGATCAGATTGCGGAAATGATGTTCCCGTGTCGTTTAATGAACTAAAGCCGACTTCTCTCAATCCTTCCCATTTCCATAGTTATTCCAGAGGCAGTAGGATCAAGACCAAAGGCAAAGATGTGACGTTCCGCCTGTTTTCCACATGGACATCACTTTGCTCCATTGGTCAGCTCCCTGTTCAGTACTGCTTAGGAGTTCTCCCTGGCTTCAGGGCAGTGACTACAGTGTTCATGAGCATATAAGCATCAGAGAGGGTTATCTGGTAGATGCTGCTGTGGTACATTCCTGCTTATCTGTGTTACTTCTGGAAATAAAAAATTAAGCTATTGAAACCTTCCCTTTGTTTTTTGCGCTTTGAGATTTCATTCCTATAAAACAAGCCTCATTATTTGCCCCATTGTATTTCAAGTGAAAAAGGAGAAAATTCTGAATTACTCCCTCACCTCTATCCATGAATCCTCCTGTAGGTTTAATATTCACTCTGGCCATGGTTTTTTACAGGAGCAGATAATGGAGCGACTGCACTTGGTGGCACATCAGGAATTTCTCCCAGCAATTCTGCTGGAAATTCCAAGTCAGCGGCAAGGAACCTGGGCTCCTCAGCAGGAGAGAAGGAAGAAGGGAAGAAGGTCAGACGACAGTGGGAGTCATGGAGCACGGAGGACAAGAATACTTTCTTTGAGGGACTGTATGAGGTACATGTAGAAGAAAATAACAGATTTAGATGGCTTTGGTTAGAGTCTAGATATTCCTAAAGAAGGTTGATTAGGGTGAGATTGGCAGGAGCAGAAGGCCTCTTAGAAATGAGCATTTGTGGGGCCGTACATGGGGCTGTAAAACAGCTGTCAGTCAAAAGCCACATGTCAAAAGAGTCAAGTTTCTTGGTTTTTTTTCTTTACATACATGGGAAAGATTTCTGAGTTTTATTAATGAATGTTCATAATAATTTCAGTTCAGTTGTTACTGAATTATGGTTCTGTTTAAAATGAAAAATAATTAAATAATGTCCCCATCTGAACTTCCAAAAGCAACACACTTGCTTGTAATAATACCAAAAAAGAAAAGCTGCTCTGTTCTAAAGAGAATTGTGTTTAGTTTTTGGCCATGAACAGGCTAGAGTCAGTTCAGTCCTAGGGCTGAGAGACAGGAAAAAGTTACATCATCTTCTGTCTCTTATGATGTATATGATGGATTCCTGCTTTTCCTGTTCCTGTGATAATTTCAACAGCATATCTGTTTTGAAAATGCGTGCCAAAGGTAAAAACAAAAGCAATGATGGGGAATTTTCTTTGCATCTTTTTTAAATTTTTTTTTTTTTTCATCCTAGACACGGTATCATATACATATATTTTGTGGGCAAAATGAACACTTAAGCAGTAGGGTTTTTTCCCTCCTCTGAATTGCATTAATATTCCTGGGAATCAAGTAATTTTTAAGCCTCTTCACTGACTTCTTTAAAATATTGAGGAAAAATTTTAAAATTTGTTTTAAGGTGGATCTGAGACTCAGTTTGTTCAGTCCCTCCTACCATTCATGTTGTGGCACTGCCTTTCAGAAGAGGTTTTCATATTTAGTATTTAAATCAGTTCCAACCTTTTCTGAATACAAAATTTTTGTGATAGCAGGAGTTAATGTGTATAAAATCAAATCTTTTGGAACTCAAACTTTTTACTCCTAGTAACAGTAACATGAAATGTACTGTAAATAAAAGTGCAGCTGGTAAATTAGTATGTTTTTCATTTACTCTAGTCAGAAATGGTGGGAGGAATGCGGAAGAAAGTAAAGAATGCTCAGGGAAAAAAATCAGTGTTTTCAGTCCTACTACTTAACACATTTGTAAGTTAACTTGGGTGATTTTTTTTAATTTGCTAGCAACCGGTTTTATTTTGAAACTGTTAAAGAAATTGGAAAGTAATTAATTTGGCATCTATATTGCATTTTATGTAAAACAAAGGAGGCCAGTGTCATTCTTTCTCTGTTGAGTTCTGATCCCCAAAAAATATTGTTTATGGCCGTTGAAATCCAATTGCCCACACAGAACCCCAAAGTCCCTCACATTGTTAGGCCTGACATATGAGAAGATCCAAGTTTGGGGTTGAGTATTTAATTTTGATTTATTCTTTCTTCAGCATGGGAAGGACTTTGAAGCTATCCAGAACAACATTGCCCTGAAATACAAGAAGAAAAGCAAACCAGCAAGCATGGTGAAGAACAAGGAGCAGGTCCGGCACTTCTACTACCGCACCTGGCACAAGATCTCCAAGTACATTGACTTTGACAATGGTTAGTATGCCCACCAAAATGGGCTTGGTGCAATGGTTGGAGTCCTGCCTTTTAGAGGTGAGGAAAAAAATACTGAGGAGGAAATAAACACTGAACATGGAGTTGTAGAACCCCACAGGATGGTTTGGGCTATGAGGGCCCTCAGAGACCATTCCATTCCATCCCCTGCTATGGGCAAGGACACCTTCCACTGTTCCAGATTTCTCAATGTCCTCTCTAACCTGGCCATGGAGACCTTCAGGAACAGTGTCTTGTTTATTTTTGTTAGCATGGCCCTATCAAGGTTTGTGTTTTGTGAGAAATACTTTTCAAAACCTGGTGTTTCTACCACTGCTATTCTGTGAATTCACCACACCATAGAAAATGCAGATCCTGCTGTTAATACCAGGGGAAAACCTGGTTCAAGAAAATGTTTTTGTATTCTCAGGAGCACACCTTCAATGACAGCTGCCTGAAAATTAATCAGGCATGGCTTCATCAAGCAAACTGACCCAGCACCACTTTGCAGTTCTTAGGGGAAGGTAGAAACAACAGTCCAATACAAGTGTAAATGGTGACATATTTGCTCTCACTTTAAAGAAGCTTGAAATTGTACCATGGGTTCAATAACTTAGGTTTCTCAGTGCCATATTCCCCTTCCCATTCTTTTCCCTCCTGCAACTGGTTTAATGAAAATGAAATTGGGAAGTCAGATGAACTGATAACAGTAATAGTAACATGATAATTGAGATTGGATTTTTATCAAATCCACACTACTTAGGAATGGGCAGAGAAGATTCAAGTTAGTCTGCGCGTAGCCTAATCTGTATAAGAGGCCAAAGAAATGTATTTTAGAGTGAGTAGATTTTACTAAGATTCAGTTCTTCTGACTTTAAGGTGTCAAATTTGTCCGTTCACCCATTAGCTTGTTGATTAAGTAATAGTCTTCAGAGTTTTCTGGTCCTTCTGATGCATAAATCATGGCAGCTTGTGGTGGTTGAATTTTTTTGTTTTTGAACAACTCCTAAATATCAGCAGAAGTTTGGATAGTAAATTCATCTATGGTCTGTGGGCAGAGCCTCTCAAGTTAAAAATAGCTCATCGGGGAGAAATGGATGTGGAAGGAAGTTAAAGGAATGCAAAGCTAGTGTACAGTACAATATCTTTATCATAGAATCAACTAGGATGCAAAAGACCTTTGAGATCAACAAGTCCAACCTATGACCACCTTGTCAAGTAGACCATGGTACCAAGTGCCACATCCAGTCTTTTCTTAAACACCTCCAGAGACAGTGACTCTACCACCTCCCTGAGCAGCCCATTCCAATGCACAATCACTCTTTCTGTGAAGAACTTTGTCTTAATGTCCTAGAACTCCCCTGACACAGCTTAAGGCTGTGTCCTCATATTCTGTGACTGGTTGCCTAAGTGAAGAGATGGACCCCCACCTGGCCACAACCTCCTTTAAGGAAGTTGTAGAGAGTGATGAGATCTCCCCCGAGCCTCTTTTTCTCCAGGCTAAACAACCCCAGCTCCCTCAGCCACTCCTCGCAGGATTTGTGTTCCAGACCCTTCACCAGCCTTGTTGCCCTTCTCTGGATGCATTTGAGCATCTCAATGTCGTTCCTAAATTGAGGGGGCGCAGAACTGGTCACAGCACTCAAGGTGTGGCCCAGCCAGTGCCAAATACAAGAGAAGAATCACTGCCCTGGCTCTGCTGGCCACAGCTTTCCTGATCCAGGCCAGGTACCAATTGGTCTTCTTGGCCACCTGGGTACACTGCTGGCTCATATTTAATTGGCTGTCAAGCAGCACCCCCAGGTCCCTTTCTGCCTGGCTGCTGTCCAGCCACTCTGTCCCCAGTCACTAGTGCTGCAGGGAGTTTTGACCTAAGTGCAGGACCCGGCACTTGGTCTTGTCAAACCTCATTAAAAATTAAAAATAATGAGTTATTAGAAGTAACTCATTAGGGAGAAATGGATATGGCTAGAAAGAAGCTGAAGAAATGCAAAGCTAGTGTATGATACACCTAGTATTGTATTACGTACGGTAGTACATACTATACTGTGAGTATATAGTCTCTTTATGAACTTCTGTGTTCCTGAAGGTTACCTAAAGGGGAACTTGAGTATCTAAACCACCTGGCACAAGGTGTATTTGTGAGTTCCTTTTTTAAAACAAGGCAGCACTTTAAGATGAAGCCATTAGTATTTTATTTGAAAGCTTGTTGCAGTGAATACAGTATGGAAACATTTTTAAAATAAAAAGATGTCACAGAAGAAGTTAATGCATTTTTTTGGATAACAAAAAGTTATGTATCTGTATCTCTGGGGTCTAGAATCTCATTGTCTGAAGGAATTTCGCCATCAATGCAGTAGTTTGATTAGGTTTAGTATTGGTAGAAATATGTGTGCTTGGATTTTGAGATAAATGAGAGCTAAAGTTTTGATGAGTAGACAAGAATGAATATTTTCACCGGATTTGTAAACCACAAGACTGTCCTTGCTGTCATACATCTTTAGATCTATTAGCAGAAATGTCTGCATCTTGTGTGTTGAACAGAAAGGGCAGGAAAAGCCCTTGCAAAGTTGAATAAAATGTCAGCAATTTTTTGTGTAAAAATTTAGAATGTAGAATTTGCACTAAATCTCTTATGGTGTGTTTGTATGCACAAAAAATGTTCTCTGTCTTCTGAAAAATCCAGACCTTTGAATTTTCATGGAAAAGAGTTCTGTATGCATTTGCTTGGGGGCATCTGGACATTTCCCTTAGAATTTGTAAACAGTTGATACTAGACCTAGCTTTATTATGAACTAGCTTTATTTTCCATATTGAGCAGTTGCATTTTTGTTTAAATTCCATGGAAGCTGCTTTGTTTTCCTGTAATCTAAAAAATGCCATGAAAATGGAGTTGGTGTACTAATCCCATTGTAGCATTTCTTGAAGCAGAACTTAATTTTGCCTTTGATCTTTCTCATCATTGAAAATACAAATCCACTCCTTTTTAGTGTTGAAATGAGTATCTGCAACGTAGCTGTGTATATTTCAACCTGCATCTCACTGACACTTTTTCTACTTTCTAGTGTTTTCTCAAGGGCTGAAAAAATCTTCCCTGGAGCTTTATGGCTTAATCTGCTATGGGGAACTGAGGAAAAAGATCGGGGGATGTGAGTATGAATGACTTCAGGTTATTTTTACATGATGAATAAGAAGTTATTACCCTTGAGGCTGGCAGTGTCTAGTTCAGTTCCGCTTTTGAGTTCTTGACTATTGCTGTAATCTGTGGTGGTGTTTCTTCATTAAATATATTTTTATTTTTACTGACCTTCTTCTATTGCATTAGTCCACTTTGATAGATTTCTTTAGTTTTATCTGTCTGCAGAATGCTGTGCATGTATTCCCCACAGGTGATAGGAAAACATACACAAAGCTTAGATGATCTAATACTATTGAAACCTAAGCAATTAAGTGTGTAAATGATACCATTTACACCCAGAATTATTTGTGCCTATGCAGTCAAAATCTGGGATGGTGTTTTTTTCTAAGTTTTTCTCTAAATGTGTGCTCTCTGTACCCTGAAGATGAACAGGCACAAATCATAATTGGACATAACTTTACTGGCTAAGCAAGATGGGTTCTGATCTTGTCAGTCTCAGAGTCCAGTTTTGTCCATATCGATGAGTGGAGATGGAAGAGTATGTGCCATAACAATGCTCCACTGTTTGCTGGCAGTTGATTAATTGCATTAGCAACATACCTGAGTTTAGGCTCACGGAAGTACAAAATGGTTTGGATTGGAAGAGACCTGAAAGACCATCTTGTCTCAACCCCCTGCCATGGGCAAGGGCACTTTCTACTAGACCAGGCTGCTCCATGCAACCTGGCCTTGAGCATTTCCAGGGATAGGGCAGCCACAGCTTCTTTGGGCAACCTGTGCCAGAGCTTCCCCATACTGTAATAAAAAATGTTTTCATTATATGTAGTTTAAATCTCCCCTCCTGTGGTTTAAAACCAATCAACCCTTGTCCTGTCCCTCCAGGCCCTGCTGAAAAGTCTCTTTGTCTTTCTTTTAAGCCTTTTTAAAGTACTTCATATGCTGGGACCCCCAGAGCTGCAGGTGGAATCTCACCTGAGTGGAATAGAGGATCCCCTACCTTACCCTACTGTCCACACTGAGGGGATGAACCCCAGGACATGGTACCCATGGTTTTCATGGCTTCCAGACCAGAGAGAGCTCTGACATGACTGGCTTGAAGAGTGGACAGAGGAACATGCCCTGTATGTGCCAGTTTGTGTGCATACACCTTTCTATCCACGTATTTATTCATTTGTCCCCAGGCTTTTTGTACAGTCAGTGTTACATCATAGTGCATCTTCTACCTGCTAAGTCTATTTTGTGAGACATGGAAAACTATCAAAATATCTTAACTTCTTTATGAAGTCATACTGGTTGTAAAGTGAAATGGACATGAAAGCATTCACGAGTGAACATGTACAATTCTTAAAAGGACAGTGGGATTTTGGGAAAGGTTTTTTGCTGTTATTCCCTTACCTGAGACTCCTGTCATAACAGGTAATGAACAAGACTATTGTGAATGTTCATGCTGACTTTATTCTGTTTGTTTAAAGATCTCCAATATGTTCACTGGAGAAGCAGTGCTCAGCTTGGAGAAGTAATTTTGAGCTGTTTGATGACAAAGCAGGTGCAGAAGCAAGGCACATTGCACTGTCAGCAGAAATCACTGTTAGTGTTACTTTCCTATACCCACATCTTGTTTTACAAGCAGACCCTCCTTGCTATGACTGGGAGTAAGATTTCACACCGTGGCAATGCCTCTAGCCTCTGTGCTTCTGTCTTTTTGGAACTTTGAGACTTGGTTACATCTTTACCAACTGTCACTTGGAAAATTCTTACCTCCCAGACCAAATGTACTCAAGCTGCAAGACTCTACACCCATTTATGACAGGTCTACACTGTAGCTGTGGAAAGCAGTTTCTTCCTCCCCCCCTGCCCCCTCTTTTATTTTTCTCATAGTATTCACTCACAGAAATGGAGAAGGCTTACTGAGAGCTATTGAGCCATGAGAGTACTCCAGAAATACTTTTAGTATTGCCAGAGGGAAGTTAATTGTTCAATAAATAGATCTGGGCCTAACTGTCATATAAATCAAGTTATCAAAATGTCCATTTGAAACATGCTCTACAGTGCATACAAAAAAGTGAGAGTTGCGTGTGCATTTGATTATTTTTATTTATTTTTTTGTTGTGTTAAGCACTTGGATGCTGTTTCATTCTGCCTTGCTGCCTCAACAACAGAGATTGAGCAGGAAGAAGCTTTGCTTTTTAATACCCCAGTGTCAGATTAAAGCCCAGTGTTCAAGGATGGCTGTAGTACCTAAACTAGGGTAATTTAATCCATGTGTAAAAAGTAATTTTTGTGGCAAGGATCACGTAAAGCTTGGATGTTATGAAAACACAAACTTTCCAGAAGAGCTATGTTACAGTGCATTTACGCACTTTAATCCTATGTGAGAATAAAATGTAATAGCTTTGAAAACCCAACAGGACACAGAGAAGGCCATGAGTTTAACAGTGTAAATCCTAATTCACTGTGTTGTCTTATTTACTGAAAAGGTATGGATGACAAGAATGCATCTAAACTCAATGAGCTCATTCAAGCTGGGTAAGTAAGAACTTACTTCTGAAACTCATAAAACTGCATTGTTTAGCAACTTGACTGTTGTATTGATCAGCCAAAGTTTGGGGCATTTCTTAATTTTCAAGAGCTGAAGTTTGATGTTTTCCATTCTTAGTCTGTTTTGTATTAGGATATTTCTCTTCTTTTCCATGAAGCCATTAATTGTTAATAATAAGAAATGATGGGTTAAGTTTAATAAAATAGTTAAATGAGAATTCTTTAGAGAAGCTACAGCACTTAACCATGTGGATTCATTCAGGGAAATCAGAATTATTTAGGTTGGAATCCAAGATCATCAAGTCCAACCATTACCTAAGCCCTGCCACCACTAACTCCTGTCCCCAAGTGCCACATCCATAGGTCTTTTAAATCTCTTCAGGGATGGTCACTCCACCACTGCCCTGGGCAGCCTGTTCCACTGCCTGACTATACTTTCAGTGCAGAAATTTTCCTAATATCCCATCTAAACCTCCCCTGGTACAACTTTAGGCTGTTTCCTCTTGTCCTGTCCCTGTTCCCTGGAAGCAGAGCCTGACCCTCCCCAGCTGCTCCTACTGTCAAGGAGTTGTGCAGAGCCAGAAGGTCCCTGTTGAGCCTCCTTTTCTCCAGGCTGAGCCCCTTCAGCCACTCTTGATCAGACTTGTGCTCCAGACCCTTCCTCTGCATTGAGCCCTTCTAGCTCCATTCACATCTCTACACACACTCCAGCCCCTTAATGTCCTTCTTGCAGTAAGGGTTCATCTCCAAACCATTCTGCCTCATCAGGGCTCACGAGTCCTGACATTCAGACCTGAAACGACCCTTTCAGCACACTGGAGGCCTCAGCCCTCCAGTGACTTTTGCATCTCCTTGGCATTAAGAACAAATGTTTTCTTTCACTACTACACAATATTGTGGGATTTGGGGGTGCAGTCTATGAGTTGATGTACTCCTAGAATGCTAAAGGGGTTAGAAGTTGCAAATGTTAGAAATGAGGCCACACCTGATGTATTTGTGCATAAATTTTTCCAAAGTAGTTCAGAATTTGTGTTTTAAAGTGAAATCTCTTTAAAAGGACAAGGCATGTGATTACTTAGGAGGCATTGATGTGTGCTTAATCCCGTCTTTAAAAGTGATTTGAAAAATCATTATTTTCTGTCTGTTACAGATCCACTTTTACATTTTGCATTCTTGCTTTAGGCTGTTCACTGTAGCAGACAAGTTATTGATGAAATAAACTTGACTGTAAACAGGAACAGGAGTTTGCCCCCTCAGCAGCTGCAGTCTTTTGACTTCACCTTGCATAATATGGATACTTGGTGTTGTTCCTTTCTTGTGTTCTCAAATGGAGTTCCCAGATAATTTTCTTAGGAGCTGAACAACCTTTCCTCTCCTGGGAGATGCTGTTTGCGCAGTGTGCTTGTGTTGATGGTCTTCAATGTGATGCTTGAATCACTTGTTCATTCTTCTGTTAACTGTAAGGTTTCGAATTATAAGAGAAATTCCCATTTGGTTTGGGTTTTGTACAAGTAGGAAAATATGAACCGTATGTTTGACTACATTATTTTTAAAGCAAATGATTTCCTTAAATTGGAGTTACCAGTTAAAGTGAGCCTGGGATGAGCCTTCATCTGTTGTTTCCTGAATATCTCTGTGGTTCAGAATATCAGCAGTTGGTTTAGTCACTCTGTGCTATACTGGAGCACCTTTCTGAAAACAAACTGAAACATAACAAATGTGCCTGATGACATTTAGTGAGCTGTGGTGTCAGTCTATCACTTTGCATGATTCAGGCTTTAGTTCTTCTAATCAATTGTTAATGAGGGCTAGTGATTTCTGTGAAGTCTAGGTGTTTACTCCATGAAAGCCAGTCTTGTAACAAATCATTTTGGGAACAGGAGTCTTTGCATTTGAAAATATTAATGCTAATCTTCTACGCCAAAATTAGAGTGTACATAAAATTAACCAGTTCAGAATTAGTTGCTTTTGCATAGGCATTTGTCTACATATGGGAGACCCATCTTTGCTTCCCTTTTTCTCCTGCATCCCTTACCATTTGGTGATGAACCGCATCAGTTGAAGAAGAGCAAACTGTGTCTTTATTAGCACCTGGATATCCTCACCATGTGCACATGCAGGTGCCTCATAGCTCCCAGAAACAAACACGTTGCATATACCTTAGTTGGTTCAACTTCCCATCTTGCTCAGTGATGGTACAATTCTGTGATACTCTTCCCTATTTGTAATCAGGTCTTTCTCCAGTTCCCAACATGTTTCAAGCGTGACACTCCTCTTTTGAATGCAATGCACTTTGTAAGGCTTGTCACTGAGGAAAGCCATGAAAGAAAGTGAATCCAAAGTGATTAAAAATGGCGAATGTGAACATGCATTATTCTGATGATCTGCTCCTTAAGTAGGTAAACATTCACTTCATTTAATTGGTAAGAAAAGTTGAGAAGGCTGAGGTTGTGAGGAGCTACCTAGTAATTTATTTGCAGCATGACTCCAGACCCTGGAGTTACGTGCTCTAATTCAGTGCTTGTTTTGCATCTCTGGTTTCTGTACTAATTTCATGGAGCATGGAGAAACAACCCTGTGAGGGACTCATAAGAAAAACATATTTAAAAGCTTCATAGTTGAGCTTATAACCCAGGTCATGGATACTAAGGAGTGCCTGACAGCAGATAAAATCAGCTGACTCTGGTAAGTACTAGCAAAGTCTCTGTAACATATCCCTGTTTGGCTGTTGGAGTTAAGGCTATTTGCTGTTACATGTCTCTGTACTTGTCTTCAGAATGTCATTAACAGGCAAATGGGGCTAGTCAACAGCCAGCAGAGTTGTTGAATAAATGGGGAATCTTGCAGGAAATAGATCTGAGTTTACACCTTTATAAATGCAAGGGGGAGCTAAGAATTATTCTGTCAGCTTCTGTAACTGTTCTGAGTATTTCAGCATACTCAGGTCAACACTGGCCTGCTCCAGCTGCTGAAAGACAGGACCACTCTCTGTCCAGTCCCTTGTGCTAAGATTTTTATTACAGCATTTAAATTTTACTACACATTTATTATGTGATTGATTAGGATGTATAACAAGAAAAAAAGGTTTATGATGGTATAGCACGAATGCTCAGTAACTAATATAAATAAACTGAAGTTTTGTGGTTTTGTTTCATTGTTAAGAGGGAAACATTTTTATTTAACTTAGGTTTTGCAACACTTTTTACATTTAATAAAAAGCTACATATAAAGGAATACAAATATTTTCTTTATCTCTTTATAAATATGTAGGAATTTTGGATAAGTTAAAAAAAAAACCCCAACAAACACCTAGTAAAAGAAGTATTGTAACGGTGCACCAGTTAAGCAGAGCACTCTTCAGTGGTTTTATAGCACAAGGTAAAAAAGACAGAAACATTAACAGGCATTAATTGCTCTGTCTGGTTCAGATTCTGAATGTACTTTATGTGAGATAGGAGTGATTCTTCACTGTCTTCTAGTTCCTTGGGAAAGCTCTTCGGCATGCTGAGGGGAAATCTGTAACTCTAAAAATCTGGATCATAAAATATCAGTTCATACTGAAAAAAATAATATATAAAGCAAACCATTTTAAGTGGGCAGGTTATGCTCTTGGTGTCAAGTTAGACTGGTAATTCTGAATGGATTGTCAGTCGCGTGACTGTTTTTAAGACATCCAGGAGAGATGGAGACATCCAGGATCTAGGTAACAGAAGAAAATAAGTATTTTGAAGCTAAGAGTAGTTGTGTTGCAGACTGAATCCTTTACTTTGCTTTCCCCTAAATTTGTAGAAGTAGTCTTTTTCCAGCCTCCTAGCCACAGATTTCAATTAGAAAATTATAATGTCTAAATATGTCTGCCTTTATATTAGTTTGATAATAAGTTATTCTTTAGACTCTGTCCTAGATTACCTGAAGCTAATCGTACTTGATGGAAAAGGAAATTAGGGGAAGCAGAACACCTGAATGTGGGGAGCTGGGATATTCTAAAACGTGTGAGGGAGCCATGAAAATAGCATTGATTGCTGTAGTTGTAGAAGAGTGCTGTAGTGGCAGGGTGAAAACTTGCATGGGAAGTCTTTAATGTTTTGTCACATTTAAGTGTGCTCTGTGTTTCTTCATTTACTAAATGGTCTACTTTGCTTGGTGACTTCTGAACTGTGCTATTTCTGCTTACGCTCAGGGGAAGGCTGCCTCTCCATATAGATATCAGCAGGTTTGCAGTTGTTTGGTTTCCTCCAATGTGGTTTTCCTCCTAGTGTTTTATAGTTTTGTTGGGGTTTTGGGGTTTTTTTCCAAATAATATCTTTTCCATAATATACTTTTATTTTTCACACTTCTTTTCTGGCTTTTATCTTAGGTTTTGGTTGGGTTGGCTGTTTGGTTTTTTTTTTTTTTTTCCTCATCTCTCTGCCCTTTGAAGCACAGATAGAGATGCAATCAGGAGTTTGTGATGCTGATCCATGTTCATTTATAAGCTGCTCTATGGTAACAGATGGTGGATACCTGTAACCCAAGGTCCACCTGCACAGGTGACAGACAATTTGAGCACAAACAAGTACCAGGAAGCCTGACTCAACAATAAATGCTTTATGACCAACTAGTTGGATTCTTGAACAGAAATAGGAAATATGAAAAATGAACAACAGCACTTTTCTTCTTTTTCTTAAATCAATTAGCTCAGCTGTTTTAGGCGGATCATACTTTCTGGGCCTTCTGAGCAGCCAGGCCTTTTTTTCAGTCTCCTTCCACTCCTGCGATGAAACAATTTCCAAAAAACTTTATTGGTTTATATAGTCATATCGGTTACTGTAAAAAATGTTTCTCTCCCCAGATCCCTTCTTACTTGTACTGTTATACTGTCAAGGTAATAATTATGCTGATGATGATAATAATAATGCTATTTCTGACATTTCACTCGCATGCTTCAAGGGCACATTTGATAATAAAGAATTGCATTAGCTAAAATCAAGGAGGAGAGTCTCAGCTTGCACAAGTAATCAAAAGAATTTGCTGTATAAAAACAGATTACAAATAAGGAAGAGGATCATTGTACAAAATATTGTTTTTCTGATAAAATCATATCTACATTTCAATATATGGATAAATACAGGAGGATATGGAGTCTCATGCTATGTCTGAGTTGCCCAGGAGGCGGTTTTACCTTTCATCCTTACCTTAACTTATTGATTAGATATCCGCAAGGGTTTCTGTGTCCCTCTTTAAGAGTCTTTACACTAGAAGACGCTGACAGAGACTTTACACTATTGGACTTAGTGGAGAAAACTGTCTTCAAACAATTCTTGTTTGCAAGAATTAAGCTGAAAGGAAATCTGCCCTTCCAGCCCAGGGATATTCCAAATCTATAGAAGTTCACAGTTCAATAACTGAAACTTTTGAGTTGCTCACCTCATCAGCTCCATCTTCTCAGGTCTAGCTTCACTTCAGCTGGCCTTCTGCAAATTTTCCTCTTAGCACTGTGGACAGCTGCTCTTCCTGCATGACAGTATTTTACTTACAGCATAGGAATATTCTCTATAACTTATTTCATTTTACTGCAAGGACTTGTGTTCAATCCTGCTGCTTCTATGCCTGCTGATCCTTAATACTTCAAGTATTAGGTAGTAATACTGCCATCGGTAATTTGATTGGGCTCATTGCCTGCCTTTTAAGTCCCTAAAAAGAAAACAAGACTGATGGAGTGAAGAAATCAAGTAGTTTCATGGTGTGAAAACAAAAATTACTTCTGACCTTTAAGGATCTTTGAAACTGCTAAGGTGATACTGAAGCTAAACCAGTAAAATCATACTGTAAAAAGTTACTTTGTTGAGGTTTCTGCACAAGCTCTTAGACCTCATGTCTGCACCAGATATGGTGATCATATTTCCAAATAGAAGACTCTGCAAAAACTTCAGACTCTTTCTTCCTATAATTAGCCGTCATGAGTATAAAGGGAAGGCTAAATCAAAACCACTT
This sequence comes from Hylia prasina, assembly GCA_013397195.1. Taxonomy (NCBI): domain Eukaryota; kingdom Metazoa; phylum Chordata; class Aves; order Passeriformes; family Sylviidae; genus Hylia; species Hylia prasina. Next base: position 27,982 of record VYXD01001800.1, on the reverse strand, counting down.
GTCTTTTATGAAGCAGTTGTCTGTGAGGGTACTCTTGAACCAAAGTAACATAATCTTGGTCCACTTCTAAAACAGAAATCCCTCCCTGAGTGGACAGTCAAGTGTTTCATGAAAGTCTAGAGCAGGTGAGTCACAAGAGTAGCACTCGTACAATGAAAAAGTAAGGTGATAGGAAGAACTGAATGCTTCGTGAACTTGCACTGCAGACCCTTACATTTCTATATTCATTCCTGTAGCCATGATAGTGTCTTGTTCCATGTCCTTGATCACAGAATCACAGAATAAGCTGAGTTGGATGGGACAAGGATCATCAAGTCCCAACTCCCAGCCCTGAACGGCATGACTCCCAAGAGTCATGCTGTGCCTGTGAGCATTGTCCTAATGCTTCTTGATCTGTGTCAGGTTTGGTGCTGGGACCGCTGCTCTGGGGAGCCTTTTCCGTGCCCAAGCACTTTGGGGGGGAAGAAGCTTTTTCTAATATCCAACCTTAACCTGCCCTGACACAACTTCAGGCCATTTCCTTGGGTCTTGTCACTGGTCACCAGCACAGAGAAGAAGTTGTTGTCTGTCCATTCTCTCCCCATCATGAGGAAGTTGTAACTGCAAGGATGTTCCTCCTCAATCTCCTCCAGGCTGAACAGACCAAGTGCCCCCAGCCAGTCCTCATATGGCTTCCCCCTTCATCATTTTTGTTGCCTTCCTTTGGACACCCTCTGATAGTTTAAAATCTTTATTATATTGTGGTGACCAAAACTGCACACAATACTCAAGGTGAGGCCACTCCAGTGCAAAGCAGAGTGGGACAATCCCCTCCCTGGCCGCCTGGTGATGCTGGACCTGGTGCCCCCAGAACAGGGATTTCCCACCTGGCTCCAGGGCACTGGTGACTCAGATCCAACTGGCCCTTGACCAGGACTCCCAGGTCCTTTCTGCAGCACTGCTCTCCAGCATCTCAACCCCTCAGGGGTTGGTAGGTGGTACCAGGGATCAGAATGGTCCTCTTGTTATCCAAGAGGAGGCAGTCAGAGAACTGCTGGGACACTTGGATATTTATAAATCAATGGGACCAGATGGGATCCACCCTAGGGTGATGAGGGAGCTGGCAGATGAGCTTGCGAAGCCACTCTCCATCATTTATCAGGAGTCGTGGCTCACTGGTGAGGTTCCAGGCGATTGGAAACTAGCCAATGTGACACCCATTTACAAAAAAGGTAGGAAGGAGGATCCTGGTAATTACAGGCCAGTTAGCCTGACTTCAGTACCAGGTAAGATAATGGAGCAGTTCATACTGAGTGCTATCACACAGCACTTACAAGATGGCCAGGGTATCAGACCCAGTCAACATGGGTTTACAAAGGGTAGGTCATGTCTGACCAACCTGGTCTCCTTCTATGA